>OU503051.1:21201809-21220077 GCA_912172775.2 Fraxinus pennsylvanica
TTGAATGGCCACAACTTACTGTCACCTTGTACTTCGGAGATTTGTAATTTCATGACACCACCATGGTTGGTGGATGTTGCTAAAAGTAAGGCTGGGCGTGGGTTGGGTTGGATTGGTTTTGAGTCCAAGCCAAATCCAACCCAACATGTTCAGTTTAACAATAATTCAAACTTAAACAAACCCATTTACAGTTGAAACTCAACCCAATTCAAACCGACCAAACTCGGGTTGTTTTGGGTTGGGTTGGTCGGTTTGGACTTAATTTCAATTCATGTTGGACAATTTTTTTGTGCCTAATGGTTGAGACATTTTTCGTTGAATTTGTATAATTTTTTTAAAGTTTGATACAATTTCAATTTGGACCCATTTCAGTTATATTAAAAAGGTCATTTGAAAGGCTTTAAGTCGATTGGATTTGGATCAATGGTCCGTGTGATTAAGTTTCATTCCAATAGGACAATATAAATTAAAAATATTGTAAAACATGTTAAATATATTATATCATGATCAAATTAAATACATATTAAATCAATCTAAATATGTAACATGCATATTATACCTATTAGATAAAATGAATTCAATCTAAATACTAAAAATGATCAAATTATCCAAACTCAATACAAAATCTCACTCTTCAATCTAAGCGTTTAGTGAAAAATTACGTCAAAATATCGAGTCGAGAAGCCGATGTACGAGCAATAATGAGAGATAGAAGAGACAAGAGGCAGGGGAGAATTTGACCATTAGGTTTTAAGTTTTTTATTTTAATTTCTTATTTTATTTTTTTAAAAAAATATTTTTTAATTTATTGGGTTGGGTTTGATTGAGTTTTAATAGATAACCCGAAACCCAACCCAACCTGATCTAAAATTTGATTTCCTAACTCGAACCCAACCCAATTGAACTAAAAAAATCAATCCAAACCAGTTGGTTTGGGTTGGGTTGATCGATGTGATTGGTTAAGATTGGTTTTTGCCAAGCTCTAATCACATTTTAGTCTTCTATTTCATAAAACATAAAAGAGGCTCACACGAGTGATTCGTTGCTTGGCAATCGGCTCACTTCACTTAACACCTTACCTAGTAGTGTCATTGGCCCTTGTAAAGTATTGTGGACGACCTGATATATGTTTCTAAAAGAGGCTTAGACTAGTGATTTGTTGCTCGACAAACGACTTGCCTCACTTCACACCCATACCTAATAGGCTAATAGTGTCAAATAGGTCAAGTCGAGCCAGCCAGTCATTGGACTGGCCCAAGTAAAGTATTCCGGGCGACCTGGCTCATTTTGTTACAGGACAAACATTTCTAAGTTTGGCCCATTAAAATCGGCCCATTACACCCTGATGGCCGATACCTTATCCACATTACATTGATAGTCCTAAACCTTTGTCAATGGTGGTCATGGCTTCCTTTCATATATAGAAACAATCTCCGTCTCCTTCTGGCTCTCTGCGTGTGTATAAAGACTGAAGAGCATGATGTTGTCGATTCCAGTTCAACCAAGTGCGAAGAGTATTTTGGCATTCCCTTCTTTTATCTCCCAGAAGCCCTGTTTTACACCCATCAAAACCTCAATTTCATTGAAATCCAGAGCTTCCTCTTTGAATTCGTCAACCCATTTTGGCCGCAAAATTAGAGCCACTAGTAGAATTCAAAGGCTTAATGCTGCTGCCTCCACAGAATTAGCTCCAGCGGAAACCCCCAGTGAGGTTTCCGACTCTGAGCTTGTACAAACATCTGAGGTTCGACTCACTAAACCTATGTGTATTTCATTTTAGTTATTGCAACTTCGCAGTATGCATATAATTAATTAATTGTTGGGGAAACACAGTTATTTATTTATATTTGTTTAGACTTCAAAATATCCCTATGCAGGTCGGATTTTTTTATTTTATTTTTTGCAAAGTCCCAACACAATTTTAATAAATTGGTGTTGATAAACCTTGAAATCAAGACCTGCTTGCTCCAATGCTATATTGAATTGCCACATCTAAAAGCTCAACTGTTAGAGATGGGCACACATTCCTTTTCAAGTTTTCGTTTCAACAGAACGGTATGAAGGGTGCTGACAGAGAATTTTTCTTGAGACTACAGATTTGTTATATGAATTCTTATTGATAATGCTTGTGTCTAATTACTTACATCTACCAGATTGTAACCAACTTACTGGTTTGAAGTCGCTAAGTGGAGAAGTACACAAAAAATTCTCTTTTTTGCATCACCCAGGGAAACGTTGTTTGCGTTTGGGGATTCTATTTTATCTTCAATCCAATCCCTATTCACGCTTTTTTCTCTTTGTTATCTATGAATTTTCAGAAGCTAGTGGAGGTGAAATCAGTGGTGAAGCCTAGATTGGTATTGAAGTTCATATGGATGGAAAAGAACATTGGTCTTGGCCTCGATCAGTTGATACCGGGCTATGGCACTGTGCCTTTGAGTCCATACTACTTTTGGCCAAGGAAGGACGCATGGGAAGAGCTAAAGACAACTCTAGAGAGTAAGCCATGGATATCCCAGAAGAAAATGATTATACTTCTTAATCAGGCCACGGATATTATCAATCTTTGGCAACAGAGTGGTGGCAATTTGTCCTAGACACCAGTATAGGGTTGTCACTTGTTTAGTCTTTAATGTAACATTTTTGAGTTTAAGTTGATTTCATACTATTATTGTACCTACGATTCAAATTTATGCCAATATATTTGAACTGAGAAGCTGTTTAAAACATGTTCCTCTATTGTTAATGACAGTTCGACTACCAATTTGATATACTTATATATTAAGCATCATAGAACAGAAAGCATGTAAGCAAACGTTCTTATTATTTGCTTATCATTTCATATGATTATTCTCCTTCTGGATCCTGACTTGGGGCCTATGCAGGGGCAATCCAGTGCACTATCATGTTGGGACGTATCTTTACTACGATAGAATTTTTTTTTTTTTTTGGTGCAGGTGCTCGTAAATAGCATATTGGATACAAAAATTATCTTGAACTCAGATTATATGCTCATTTGAACATGATTATGTCACATGCTTTGCTCAAATATAAACAAATAGAATCTAGAAACCAGAATTAAGATTTCTGGAGCTGATCTGCAGAAAGGTATTTGAATTTTGTTAAGATAACTGAGAACAGGTAAGAAGTCCTGATTATGTGCTTTACATTTGACAAAAAAAGAACAAAGCGCCACCCAGCAAATCCATTACATAGTTTTCAAGAAATATCATGATGAGAAAAATAAATTACTTCCTGTTTACACCAAACTCTCAAAAGTAGTTGCAGCACTATATATGTACTCTACTATAGTTTGTATGGTTGTTACCGGCCATATGTCCGTCTAGTCCTTACAGAAATTGGCGTCTTGTTGACATTCAAATGCTCTGCACCTTGAGTCCTAATTTCTTCAGCAAAGTGCTTCTTAGAATTTTCAGTCTCGGACTCCATTGTCAATCCAGTTTGAGATCTTAAAAGAAAATTCTTGTGAGATGAACAATAAGGTTTTGTGCTCCTACCTTCTATCATATCATCCTTCATATTGGTATTCATGAAATAAGTCTCTGACCTCGGAGTTCTACTCATATGTGCAGTTTCATCATCACTTCCATCAAAAACCATCTCCTTCCCCAGTCTGCCCTCATCACCAACGGACATCTTAGTTCCCTCATCGTCGTCTGCTGAATCAGAACTTGAACCAGATAGCGATATCTTGAATTCTGTTCCATTCTTGTACTGTTCAGTCTTTCTCTCAATTCGAGAACTGAAACTGTAGTTTTGTATTGGGTGGGTTTTCTTGAATATCAGTTCAACTTTTGCATCGGCAAATCCGGCAACCACTTTCTCCCTAATAAACATTTTAGAGTTCTTAGGCTCAATTCTTGCCTGGACGTTGGGACTGCTAGGACCATCACGATCAGTTGATTCGGACCGAGATAGTTCCACAGCAGCTCTCGCAGCTGCTGCTGCATAAGATGCAGACTCATAAGCTGCTTGGGCTGCATCAACTACATCAGTGTACCTTCTCCGCAATTTCACCGAATCAGAAAAAAATTCAACCGTTTCTATATCTTCAGGCCGCATTGGCCTGTTTTCTTCTGAATTAGAGACTCCTGATGAGGTCATTGGGTATTGCTTTTGCAAATATTCTGTACCTGATTCTAGATTTACCTGAAAATAGCATAACCAAGTCATCAATAAATGTTTAAAATGTTGGATTTCCTAGAACCTAATCATAACACTATGCCTTCGACACGGAATTCACCTAATAACCAACATCAGCCTTGTCGATTTTTTTATTTTTTATTTCGGGGTATTTTGTGCATTCCATATTTGTATTAGGTCATCTAACAAAGTGAAATGTTGTCGAAATAATATCCATACCACTGGAAGGACTGAAGCAGGCTTTTCAATTGGTATATCAATGTTGTACTCTGAACCAATCTCCTTAAGCAACTTCATTTTTTCCTCCAAGCTTGGCACCCTCGTCGACAACTTATGTACTATCTGCACATAAAAGAAATTAGCATATAATTCATCTTAGCTTTTGACTGTATTAGTATTGAAATGATACATAGTTGCCTGCCTTGGGATTTACTATGCATCCATTGCGCAATTCAGCAGCATTAGCTGCAAATTCTTTCCCAAATTGCGCTGTGAAAATTGCTCGTATCTCTTGAAGTTCTGGGAGTTCCCCGCACCTTGTGGCCGCATAAATTAAGCTTGATACAGCTTCCTTCAACTCATCAGGACATACTCTACCAGAAAGAATAATAACCCTCTTAAATATATGAAAACGTTTCAATAATTCTTTAAAAAATCTTTGAAAAACTCAAAACCAGAAAGAAACCGACTTTTCTTTTTCTACGAGGTTGGCCCTCTCTATCAACAGATGACAATAGCCTTCAACAATAGCAAACACATCCAACATATTCTGCTCCTTGATCACTAGCTCAACCTATCAAAAACCACCGTTTCAAAAAACTCATTCAAATGAGTACAAGTACGATTGAGAATAAGTGATTACTTCTAGAGTTAATGAAATTACCCTAAGAAGAGCACTGTCGTGGTTGCCAAGTTTAAGCAACTCGACCACGTCAGACCTTGAGATGGAGTAGCGTGCTTGGCGCTGGTTCTTGAGAACCTTAAGCCGGGCAATGGCGAGGTTGAATTTGAATCTGAATTTTGGGGTTCTGAAGCCTTTTCCAAGAACAGCTTGCAGTTTCTTTCGAATGCCCATACTTCCTAACTGTTAGAAGAATAGTGAGAACAAGAAAGAGCTGTTCGTGAACACAGAGAGTTGGCTACAATACAAACAAGACTTGGCCGGTTTACACCTTTCTTTGATGACACGGGAATGAGACTAATATGTGTGTAGATATGCATGAATGTTAGTTTTTGTGTATTTTAATAAGCTAATTTTTATTTATTTTTATTTTTGAGTGACCTAAAACAGGATTAAACGTGATTGGTTCGGTTCGGTTCGATTCGATTTCTACTTTTTTTGCCAATAATTATCCCATCAATTCACAAAAAAAATTTAAAAAGAAATTGATTGTGATGTGCCATTTTCTATGTATCTTTGTACATCATAGAGTTGATGGTTTTATCATTTTAGGCCCAATCGAATTAAGAATTTAATAAAGTAATCCAACTATCTATCTTTAAAATATTGCAAAAATCTATTTTTTTTTATTTTTTTTCTTTTTAATTTTGCTTTGATTGTGTCATTTTGGAGCACCCCAAGATTTTGATTAGTATGAAGGATAGGAGATACTATTAGTAAGCAAAAGACACTCAAATTAAATTAAACCTTAGCCTATGTTTGCTCAGGTTTATAAACGGTTTATACAAATCATTTTTTATCTGCACATTTCAAGGGACTCGATTCACTCGTTCTATAACTATTTATAATTTAAATCATTAATAAACACTTCTCAAACATGCTTTTACTTTAGTGAACACAGTGTATCAAAGAAAATAAAGTTAATATCGTATTCACTCGCCTAAAATATTGAAGAAGACACAATTTAATTAAAAAATGTCATGACATCCATATGTTGTCACATTCAACTTGGTTGAGAAAACTACTCTATCTTATACTTAAAACTTGTCGAGTTGTTGAAATTTGTGATGAGAAATTTCGAGGAAACTTGTAGAATGAATAAAACTATACAGATTGTACAAGAAATCTCAAAAAACAGAACAATTAGTCCAAAATGGTCCATAACAAGATGTCTAGAAGACTAGGAAGAATATAAAGTGCCATGCTTGAGTAATTCTTAAAAAAGGAGTAAATTCGTAAAAAGATTTTTTTTTTTTTTTTTCCTTTTTGTGGGGATACTTTTAAAACTCTCTGTATTTAGAAAAATTGGGGAAAAAAAAATATCACAGAGACGTAGTTTTCACAATATTTTAAATGAAGGCTTGTGGAATAATAATGCCAAATATATAATACAAAGTGAAACGTGATATCAAGTAGGGGTGGACCTACATGAGGCCTAGTGGGAGCTGCTGCCCCCACTCAATTTTCAGATTTTCTTTAGATTTTTAGATTTTTAAAATTTTTTTTTGTCCAGATTTTTTCAAGTTTTCAAATTTTTTTCCAAGATTTTTTAGTTTCGTCCCCACTGAACTTCCTTCATGGATCTGCCCCTGCTATCAAGAGAAAGAAGTCGAATTACTTGTATAAATATTAATGAAATTTAGAGAAGATATTGCCTTACCAAACATGTCAATTTATTGTTTTATCCTTAAAGTTAGTGAAAATTAAAATTTTGCATTAAGGAGAAAACGAAACTTTCTATTATAATACTAATAACTTGTTGAACTTATTCATTCATAAACCAGATTTACAAATTTATTGGCATCACAACAAATTAAAGGACAATAGTCAGACCTAAAAGTTCTAAACCCATTCTTGAGTAATAATCCTATTGGTAGTTTTCAATGGTGAAATAAATTCCTAATGCAATCGAACAAATTCAGTGGTAGAGATGCGAACAATATTTAATTATTTTCTTTGGATAAAATAAAATATGTAATACTTGTTTGAAAAACAACACAACCTTTCGTTTTTTACATTGTTACACGAAAAGGTTAGTTCAATCTACAATCCACAAAAAGACAATATCTCTATTCATGATATTAATTAGGAATAAAGTTATGAGAATGCTATTCATCCCTACTGAGGATGCATTCCCAATCTATGTGGCGTTAATGTGACATTAAATGATAGGTGAAATTAAATAAGTTATTTAATTTCACCTATCATTTAACCAATCATTTACATCTACATAAATTGGGGATGCATTCTCACTGGGGATGGATAGCATTTTTCTAAAGTTGTTGTGTCAGAAGAAAATTGCCCACATGAATGACATACTCTCACATAAGTGTGGGACCGATGTGGGACCCGTGTGAAACAAAAAATGATAAAAAAAGCTTCCATTATTAAGTTGCAGATATCCAATAAAGTAGCCATGGTAAGATATAGGCAGTACAGGACATGGCCAATTTACACGGGGATTGACCATTTATGTAAGGCTTGTACAAAGTTCAAATTTTCTGTGACAACAATCGAGTCTCGTTTCACATTCAAGTACTTCAAGGAGAGAAGCCACTTCATCGACGACAATGCACGGGAATCCACACCAAGGCTAAAGCCCATGATATTAATAATACAATCCATCGTATATCATTCACAATCAAGTACGAGAGTAAATCCCAAGAACAATCCATTGGACTCACTCCATTTGAAGTATACTCCTACATGAGAATGTTACCAGAAAAAAAAACCCAAAAAACATTAATCTCACAGCACATCAAACATTATCCTGAAACTTTTCCCAACTTTGGGTGTGTTTGAACGACGTTATCGTGGAAGAATGTATTTCAAAATAGTAGATTGACGGAAAATGTATAAATGAAAAAGAAAGAAAAGTTATTGATGTGATTAAAAATTTTATTTTATTAAACAAAGTGTAGTTAAAAATGAGTAAAATAAATGAGAATGAAAATTTTAATGTTGCTCAAACAGGAGCTTTGATATCGAATCATTAATGGGGTCAACAAACCTCAAACTTGTTGCAGGCTAAAACTTGTTGATTGGCTTGAGCTGATTGACATAAGATCCTCTCAAAAGGTCATTGACAAAACTTCAAGCTTTAGCAGGTTGGAATCTCAAATCAACAATTTTTTTTTCTCTGGTAGAAAATTTCGTGTAAATCTGAATAATGCCAACAGAGGCAGAGCAGGCAAAACCTTGAAACAAATCTGAATACCCCACAGACGAGGCAAAACACTAACACTGCAACGGGCAAGAATGTATTTATTCTTAACAAATATTAATGCTTGATTGCCATTTATCAAATTCAACACAGTTCAAAATAACCGAAGGAAACAGACAACTTTATTTAAAAACATAACATTCTACATCATGTATTTGAAACATCAAATGGCAGAAAAATTATAAAAAGGTAACAACAAACCATTAAAGGAATAATAGACACGGTCACTTGTTAAAACACAGCAAGAATGATTGACAAAGGAATTCATAGTAAGCAGAAAATTAAGCAGACTGAATGGAGTTAGTAGGGTAGCATATGCAGCCATGAAAACCAGAAATTTATTATAGAAAACTACACACGCTACAAAACAGAATTCCAATAGAACATTGGAACAACATTACCAAACTATCTCCTAGGAAATTTTGCTACACCAAAACACTAGGTTGCAAGAGAATAACACTACCTCGGGAAATTAGATATCTAATTTTACAAAGTGGCTGATGGATTCTAGCCCTCGTACCTCAAATAAATCTCCCTTGCATAGACAAAGGTTTACGAGTCAAGAAACCTAATCTAACGCCTACAACTGCATCAAACTAATGCATCAGGGTAACATGTACAAGTAAAATGGTTTCTTCATTTTTGGTCAAAAAGAGGATCAGGAACCGAAAAATAAAACAAGATCACCTAGACAACCAAGTTCGGAAAAGAAGAAACCACTGTTGAAGTATGGAGAGCATCAATGGCATATTTACAGTTGTCCAGATCAACTTTAAAGGATGAATTAGCAAAGAATCCATCAAAAGCCTGGATTCCCCAATCGCTACTATTAGCACCATCATGTACGTTGTGAACAGGGCTTCTACTGCGTCTTCTCTTCCCAGAGGACTTCCACCTTAATTGACCGACCAAATATTTAGTGAGGTCCCTAGCAATCTTTAACTCCATTGACTTGTCATCAATGCTAGCGATAGAGTCGCCTAATCCAACAACAATCTTTACAGGCAACGCATTGTTACCATTGGTTTCTACATGGTCTCTATTTTTATATGCATCCGCTAGATTAATATCGGAAGAATTTTCCACACTCTGTTTATTCTTGTAACTAGACAATATTGAGACTATCTCCTGTGTTTCCTTCAAACATTTCCAGCCATTTTCATACCATTCGCGCGAGTGCCTCAAATCCCCTGAACTGAAGATTTGCTCTTTCTTCTCTCCTGCAGATTAATTATAGGAAAACTATTAGAAACTGAAGGTACAAAACTGTACAAGTCAAATACATGGAGAATGGTCTTAAGACAGGATTAACAGAATTGAATAACAATAATAATTAGAAGGCTGGTTAATGATTCACACCTGGGAAATAAACCTGTAGCTCATCTTCAGATTCTTTCTTCACTACGATGCCTTCCCACCACGCATCATGCCACCATGCATCAACAATGCTTCCAACATTAATTATGTTGGACAGTCTGCCCCAATAAGACAATGGCAAGGGTCTAATAATGGTCCTTCCACAAATCCGGATTCCTAACTCATCTTCTACAGCTAATCGAGATGCCAAAACCCACTCCTGCAAAGTGAAAAATCAGCACATGATAAGCAATCATACAAAGCACGAAAAAACTTGATAAGAAAATACTCAAGGTTGTGTATATTCACCTCCAAATTTCTTGCATCATCATCTGCATCCTTGATATCTTGATACTTCACTTTGACCTTATCTTTGTGCCTCTTGATGATCAAAGCTCTGAACCAGCACCCTCTGATGCCACTATCTTGAGAAATCACTTCAACTTGAGATCCTATGGTCAAATTTTGCATACAAATTGGCAACATTGCATCTTGCCCTGATAAGGATACAGAAGAGTGTCCTCCTTTCAGTCTGCTCTTTCCCATGCCACCTTCGGAGCTGAAAGGACCACCACTTTGATCACGTAGGCTAGCATCAGTAGACTCTGTTTTGTCAGCAAAATGCAAGTTTATTTCTTTCTCTTTGGAACAGCAAAGTCTCTTCTTGGGTCTACCTCCAACAGCAACACTATGAGTTCCTTCTACCTTCATATCATCATCAGATGTTTCAAGTGGAGGGAAATTATTTCTTAGTACTTTCTGTTTCCAGTAGCCTTTAGTTCGTGTTATGTCAAACGGCTTGACATCATCATTATCAAACAGTCCAGAGCAAACGAATGGGTTCAACTGCATATCTAGCGCCACATTAAAAAATTTCTCATAATGCTCCAGACTGAGGATGGTTGCCAGTCCATCTATGCATTCGATGCTAATATCTTGAAGACAAAGAGAAAAGAAAATCTCTCTGTCATTATAGTTATGATGCAAAACAAAACCAATCTCATCAATTTTGTGAAACCATCGTACCACAACCATCTTGTTGCCTCGGGAGTCCTCATACATATCATCTAAGTAAGCAACAAGGCGTTTACCTTCTTCAGCCAACACATACACAAATTCATGAACCTGAAATTTATAGCAGAAGAGAGCATAAAAGAGTATATGATCAAAATACGAGAAACACAAACAGGCATTTGAATAAACCAATCAACTTCCATTGCTCTGAAAGAAGATTAAGAGTCAGATCAGATACTCACAGATATTTTCACACCATTGCGGCAAAAGGACTCATAGTGTCTGCGCCTTTTTCTGCAACTCCATGGCGAACCTAACCACAAAAACTCTGCCTTGTGACCCGGCTTCCACATTTGAACATCCTGAAAAAAATTAATAAGCAAGCAGATGATAAATATGATTGAACCAAATACTCTTTGATTAGAAGAATTAAGCAAATTGATTACTAAACAAAAATCATAATTTCATCAACTAACCTTGATAATATCAGTATCCAACTTGTGACTATCTTTGCTTAGCATTAAACTGTCAAATTGATAGGAAGGTCGTGGGTGTACATCTGAAAGTCGATTTGCAATAATACAATGAGTATTGTATAACCAAGAAATATTCGTAGAGCAGGAGCATGAAAACTATTAAAATAACACCAGCAAAGAAAAGACAAATTGCAAGTACATAAGAAAACCAAGCCTTATGCGATAAGTACAAAAATAACTGTAGCATAAAAAACCACGAATCCTCACAAAACTGAAGGATGGGGAAGGGTAAATGAATTAAAAATCTTAAAACTCTCAACAGCAAGGATTTCCTACTTGTGTTCACCACAATGGTCACAAAAAACATAACAAATAGAAAAACCTAAAGTAAAACCATGAGAGAACATTGTAGATGTTAACCTAGACTGGCAAAAGGAATTCCAAGGCTCTCAACCAGCTCTTACTAATTGATTTTAATAATTCTGCATCCCAAATAATTGTCAGTTTTCCACAACATGTGCACCACACATACATTGACTCTGACACAGTATTACAAAAAAATGCCATGGTAAGAACACATTATTAGAGAAAAAAGAAGAGGTGCAAAACAAACATTGCTTGCAGAAAGTGAAGTAACAATGCAAAACCAGAATAAAATTCCTGCTTTGCCCATAATTCTGAAAAAAAAAAACCATGTAAAAAACAAACTTTATGTAGAGTATATATTTATGATTTCTCATTATCATTTCTTCAAAGAAATACATGATTTTAAAAGAAATTAATTAGAAGTCCCCAAATCAAAATTCAAACTGATTCATAAGAAGTCAATATTAATTGTCAGTTCAGTTTACAAAACCAATTATCCTTTTTTTTTTATAATCATGAGTGTCCGGGTCAACTTGCACCACCTCGACTAATTCCCTGAAGTTTACGGCCGGTACTTACCTCAGTCGCCATGAGGGACTCGAACTAGTGACCATTGGGGAGCAAAACCCGAGGCCAGACCAATTGAGCAACCAGAAAACCAAAGATCCTTAAAAAAGCTGTTGTCAAACTGAAATCAATCTACTACTCCTTCATAGTTGAGAAAATCCACCAAAAAGGAGAAATGTCTATATTTCCGCGTGAAACAATTTAATTTTATAAAAATTGCAAGAAACATTACTCATTAGCTCATAAAGATATTCTTTGACCATTAAATAAAAATCAATTTCACATGATAATCCATTTGTATAAAATTGAATATGCCACCAAGGATATATTCTGTAAAAGATAGGAAGAAGGCACGACAAAATACATCATTTACCCAAATAAGTTGAAAACTGGAGACCAAAATTCCTCTAGAGAAAAAAGATGAATGCATTAAATTCATTTTGCAAGTCAAATCCTCCAAATGCTAACAAAATCCTTCTCAAATCAATTTTCCCAAAACCAAGATCAGTACAATGACTGTAAAATCATTATTCAAAAATTAAAGAATGACAGGAAACCAGGCAAAAAAAATCTCTCAGCCAACAAAACAAGGAAAAGCAGAAGAAATTACATAACAAATAACAGAACTGCATCAAAAGAAGGAACTCATAATTTCTAGTTCAGAATCTGACAGGGGAACAAATGAAATGCAACTAACCCAGAAAAGTATTATTATTTTCAGCTACTGAATCCATAAATTCTATAATGAACCCCAAGTCAAATCTTCCAAGTGCTCACAAGATCCTTCTCAAATCAATTTTCCCAAAACCAAGATCAGTACAATGACTGTAAAATCATTATTCAAAAATTAAAGAATGACAGGAAACCAGGCAAAAGATACTCTATCCTGTGCATATCCCAAAACCCAAAATATCCTTTGAAAAAAATAAATAAATAAATAAAATCTCTGTGCCAACAAAACAAGGAAAAGCAGAAGAAATTACACAACAAAGAACAGAACTGCATCAAAAGAAGGAACTCATAATTTCTAGTTCAGAATCTGATAGGGGAACAAATGAAATGCAACTAACCCAGAAAAATATTATTATTTTCAGCTACTGAATCCATAAATTCTATAATGAACCCCAAATTAATCTTCAACGCTAAAAGGAAAAGTATCTCAAAATCAGAAAATTAAGTAGCACACAAATAGGCCTTATTGGAAGAAGATTTCAAAAACATTATATTTCGTAAATTCACAGAAAACAAAAGGTACACATCAAATCATCAAAAGATAATTAAGAACATTTCATAAAACATATCTTCCTAGGCGCTCTTTATGACCATTTTAGTAATTGTATTCCAGCAGAAAAATATGGAATGTTCTACATATAAACGCATACTCGGCTCTTATACCCCATCCATATCTATCAGATCTACCAAACAAAAAACCACGAAGCCCAAAGAAAAATACCATTTTGCTATTCCACTCAAAAGATTTACGCCCGAAACCAAATATAGTAACATAAGAGAACAAACCAAATCAAAATTAAAAAGTACCTGGAACGATTGTATTTAGCCAATTGATGACCTCTCTTCTAGTGCGTAGCTTCAAGAGAGAGGAGCACTTCAAGGTCGAAAGCAAGGACTTGTTATCTTTAATCTCGTAATAATAAGACATGTGCCTAAGGTTCTTCTCCTTTCCGACCACGACAAGATCTGCCCCGCTGACACCGCTCCGTTTAAGGTAATAGTGCACTTCCCGCCGCCCCTTCTCGTTCGATAACACCACCTCCTCCCACCCCGTATAAAACGCCTTTGAATTCACCATAGCCTTAATAAAGTAAATTAATATTTATTCAAATTGATATTCAAAACGATAGGACAAGATGAAATGGAGAAGATAGACGACACGGATTTTTTTTATTCTAAAAGTTGATGTATAAAGTTGGGGGCTAGGGTTTGTGGATTGGAATGGACGGTGAGGATTGCGATTGATTTGGCAATGTGCGGAGGAAGTAGTTGAGAAGTTTCTGAAGGGTTGTTTTTTTCGGTTACAAAAATGCCCCTGGAATTACGCGAATTAACCTGTGTGCCTGTCGTTAGCCTCTTACTGGTCTGATAAGTCAAGGACCCAGAAACTTTTGTGCACGTTTAGCTGATAATGGTGCTGAATTGGCATTTGTTGAGACTGTTAAAATTTGGAGTTTCATATTAAAAAGTCAATCTTATTAAAGGGAGAAGTTTAAATTTTTATAAATTGATTTATATTTTCATCTTTATTTAATGTGAGATTTTATCTCTTAACATGTCCCCAGACTCGTATTTTAACAGACCAATCTTGAAATTTGTGTGCTTCGTTTTTTCGCAGACCAATCTTGAAATTTGTGTGCTCAATTTTTTTGAGTCTTAATCGGATCGAATTGCTCGTTGGAGTTTAACGAGCTATAATACCATGTTAAGATTTAGGGTTCCATCTTAAATGTCAACTTTATTAAGAGGGGTAGTTCAAACTCTTATAAATTAGTATACGTTTTCATCTTTATTCGACGTGGGATTTTATCCCTTAACACAAACATAAAAAATCGTCACGAACCCAGAAACTTAACGTTGTTAAGAGCATCCTATTTAAAGAATACGGATAAGGAAAGCTCGTCTCCATGCCTCAAGCAGAGTAAAAAAGCTTGTAGAGATGTTACTCAAAGTCAAAAAGTAGGAGTCCTACGAGAAATATATAATGTTGAGACGAGATGAGAATTAAACTATGTACTTTTGGGTACAATGGTCACCCGGAGTTCACCAACATTGTTTGATTATTCACTCTGCGAATTGAGAAATCAAATAAGAATATATTCTCTATGAAATTGTATTTTCTAGCAGAACATATTATGTACGTGTGCCAGTTAACCCACAAATAACTGGCATTTCTGTCGAAAAAATAGCTGCTTCCACCTAAATTTCTGGCCTACATGAACAAGATACAACTATTTCGACTGATGGGATGCTTGGCAACAAGCCTGCAGCAGCATCCAATACTAAAAATCATTACTAGAAGTGAGAGTTTTGAGTCTGCAGTGATAGCAGAACTTCTCAGAACAAAAATTTCTTGCTTCGAATGTACTTCAGGAAATGTTCTATCTTGCTACCCCAAGAAACAAGTTTGTATACCAGTAGACTCTTCCAAATGAAGCAAAGCTCACCAATCCAACCTGATATTTCTTGAAGTGTACAATTTATCAATGTATTCTATGATTGGAAGAGAGGCATTGATGTATCGTTGCATTTCCTTCTTTGCTGACTTGTCTGAAACAATTGTATCGGTAATAACCGCATCAGTCGTGTTTCCAGTTTATAAAACAGAAACTTCACAAATCATTAATCTAAACAGAAGCTTTATGCATAAAAGCAATAATCTGTAATATGCACCGGCAAAAAGTTTTCTTAAAAATGATTTTCCACATCTTTTAATTGGTTTTATACTCAGTGACCTGATTCTTCGCAACAAAGAATTCCAAAATCTATGCGTGGCTCCTGAAAAGGGATTCCATATGACAAATTGACAATGATGAAAACTACTTCAAAGCCAACAAAATGTCAGTCCAGTATTTTGAATAGTCACTGTTCATTTTCAAGAGATCTAAAACTTGCATATTATACTACAGTTAGATTTGTGCCAAGTACGATGTGAATGTGAAATGCGACTTACAATCTCTCCCTGTCAAAGACGATCAAAACTACGCATCCCACTTTTAGTCGCTGGGCCTCACACAGAAAAGCCTCATTGGTGTTTTACAAGTTCCAAAGCTCAAATTTAAAGCTCAACTCTGTTTTTATCCAATATTTGTTGCGGGAAGACAGAATTTCAGGGATTGAACACTAAACATATAACTTATATATTTGTAGAAATAGCAAGTTCATTTGTAGTCAAAGCCTACCAAATTCTCAAAATCCTTATCAACCATTAAGGAACTACAAAGGTTGTCTTTTGCAGAAACAGGTGAGTGGTTGATAGCCCTCCAAAGTAACTTCCAAAACCTTTATGTTTTCATCCATGAAGTTCACTTGTTCAGAAATGGTTAGTAACCTTTCCAATTTCCACCATTTCACAAAACTACCGGGCAGTATTCCACTTAAAAAACATAGCCCTCCATTAGTCACCAAAAAGATTTTACTATCTAATGACAGAGTAAAGCAAAAGAAAACAAGCAAAAGTGACAAATAAACTCACCAGATTCATTTAGCCTCAGCAGTAGTTGTTCCCTTGTCGGCAGTGCATACATTCCAGCAGAAACAGCAGTCCTGACGGCCCATGCGTGATATGGTGCACAAGTTTTTGCATAAGCTGCTGACGCCGCTTCTTTTAAAGAAGAATCGCTGGAAGTAGCATAGTGAGAAGTTAGACATCCTTTCCAGGGAACAAAATAAAGATTTTGAAGAGCAAATAAATTTAAAACAAGAAGGTACTAAAAGGAAGGACGAGAAACGTACTCTGATGACAAAAAGTTTTGGAATAAAGCTCTGATGAGATCAAGACCCAGCCTAACTCTGCGCAAGTTACGTGATAGGCTTCCTTGTGTTTTCACTGTATCATTTCTTACATCAAAATCAAGTATATTATTTAATGTTCCATGAATCCGCGATGCTTCTGCCAGATCATTTACCTGAAATGAATTGGAGCATTATATAGAATAAGTTACCTAGACAGACCAAAGAAGGAAAATGACGAATGAAAACAGATAATGGAAGTTCCAACACAAGTGGCCAACAAATTGGAAGCAGAATGACGATATGAGAATTGTAAATCTATGCTGTTATCATCGAATATTATCATCTATGCGTAAGGTTATCTGCATTCCAAATCCTGTTACAATCCCTCTTATTCTTCTTCATTTGTCCTTTTTTTTCTTGGAAGATCATTAAGAAATATCATTTTCAATTAACATGAACCCAAGAATCCTCCTTACATAATCTTGAATTATTGAAAACACATACACACACACTGAAAATTTCAAATCTAAATCAGTAATATATAAGATTGAATAAAAATGCAACTATTCATGCACATATGTAAGAAATGTAGAATAGAATAGGATTTGAATAACACCAACCTTCGAAACATACTCCGATTCAGCAAATTTAAACGCTATGCCCAAAGAACCAAACAGAACAGAAACAAGCGAACAAGCATCGCAAAAGGGTTCCAAACGAAGATCAAAATTGAAACCCTTGGATTTCACCACCGCAGAAAGCTCCTCAAACGAATCCGCAACCGCCGATAAATTGGTTAATTCGGTGTTAGCGTCCTCAAACGCCGCTTCTTCAACCATGGCAACTCTTGACCTCGAAACTCTTTCTCCGGTCCTTCAAATTCAAGCACATTTTTTCATACTTTTAGACATTAACAACCCAAAAAAAAAAGGGCAAGAGAAAGAAACGAAGATGTTTTAGACACAGAAGAATGGGAAAAATAAAAATAAAAATTAGAAGCTTACTTTTGGGCTGTGCACTGTCTTTCTCTTCTGGAAAAGAGAGAATGAAAATTGGGGGCCATGATTGTTCGCTCTACCAGTACCGTCTAACCTCAAATAAAACAAATCTCGATAAGGAATATATATACAAGCAGGTGGGAAGGTAATAAATAAGGTCGCATCGCCATGTTTGAAGAACAAATAGTCGTCGCATCGCCGTGTTTGAAGAACAAATAGGTCGTCAAAACTTACCCCACAAATAACCGCCATGACAAAGAGCCATGCACCGTGTCAAACTACTTACGTCAACGTCGTTGTCAATTTGTTAATAAAAATTGAATCTTTCCAAACTTCTAACAAATTTCTTGTTTTCAATAAAGAAAGCGGTGGAGTTGCTTTCCGTGTATGTTCATGTTTGGACAATAAAGCACCACTATGCAATAGTACCTAATTAATTACCTATGAATATTTGACCAAGACTTCGTCAACTAAGATATTCTTGATTGATCGAGTTGTGAATAATGGACATTTTAACCTTAGGGATAAGGTGATAAGTGTTAACGTGGATAAAATATCAAAAAATTAATATAATATAATTGGTGACGAGTATGTATTAGAGGAAATTACATAATTTCAGGTATTTAAACTTCACAATTCAAAAATCAGGGCTGAAGTTTCATTATGCATAAATTAGGTATCTATAAATTAAATATTATCCACCCAATTTATTACAAACCCTAATAATTTCAACTCT
>OU503051.1:21278689-21318381 GCA_912172775.2 Fraxinus pennsylvanica
GTGAGTTTGAGTGAGAGGAGCGTGGCTTTGTGCTCTTGGGTCTTGCTTTGTGCTTACCTCGTCTTCTCCTTCCTCTTTAGCCTTAGTGGCTGTTTCTTGAGGCTGCCTAACCCTTCACACCGAGTCCTTTGTGGGCTGATTCTTGTTGAAGCAACCGGTGAATGGGTGGTGTCGGTTTTGGAGGTTCTTGGTTGTTATTGTGGTGTTTGATTTGGTTTAATCTGAGCTCGGTTTTGGTTGATTGAAGACCCAAATTCCAACAAACAGAATAGTGCATTTTGAAAGATATCATGAATATTAAAGAAATCCCTTCTCTTGGAAACTCTTAGTTGCAGTCATCAACATTTGAATATTCTCCTTTGTGGCCTGAGTATAATCAGTGAATTGACAGCAAAAAAAATCACTTAATTGCCATATGCACGAGCTTAATTCACACTGGCTTTTCATTTCAAGAAAGCATCAACAAACATATAGCTAAATTTCTCTGCCATTTATTCTTCAAAATCTCATTCTTAGTGATGAACATGAACGTCCGACATTAATTAGTAATCTATGGCACAAGAATAAATGTTTAAACCTTGTAACAACAGCCAATATCAGTAGTAATATACTGGTTGGTTGAGGTGCAAGCTGAGGACCAACAACAAATGAGGGTTCACCACCATTAGATCAATCCCACTTACCTCTGCCACTTTCCGAGATTCTTCTTTCGATATAGTTTTTGGATAAGCATACTATAGCTACAAAGCAAGAATTTCCTGACGTTTATCAACTAATTTACATGCAATGATCTCTGTTTGAAATATAACATAGCTAGAAACATGTTACCTTGTAGTGTATATTCACAGTTCTATTCACTTAGCAAATAATCATTTTTATCATTAATTTGGCATATACAGGTTCGTTGTCATTTCATCAGATTGACTCTGAAGGATGAGATCTTAACACTCGAGAAGATCCAAGAGAGTTACAATTCGGCGACATATCGAGAAACTAAAGTGTTCAGTTGGACTTATGTTTTAAGGAATGAGGAGTTGTTATAGTTGTAGAGTCATTGAGGGTGAATTAGTCTTTTCAAGTGGAAGATTGTTAAGTTGTGGAATCTAATTATTACTACTTTGCTAAACTTGTCTCAAATTGACTTCCACGGTGAGGTCGTCGTGGGGGTTGGAAGAAGGGCAGAAGGCCCCCTCTCATAGGTGCTAGGGGAGCCGGTGGTCCAAAATTTTATGAAAGATTGTTTAATTATTTGTGTTCTTTTAAAATTCTATTAAGAAATTGAAGTTCTTAAAACATTCTATTTTGTTCTAATTTATTTTATAAATAGAGAGTTGTCCTTAGACTTTATGATTATCATCAAAAAATTGAGAAAGGGGGGTTAGAGAAGATAGGCGTGCGATTTCCCTTGTAATTTGTGAACTTTTTGCATCATAGTGAATTATTACAATGGCGAGAAAAGACGTAATTTCATATTGAAGTGAATCTCTATATTTGTTTTGTGTTCTTAAGGGTTTATTTTTCATTTTTCTAATTAATTACTCTCGATGGAATATAATTATGGTTTATAATGCTTAACAAAGGGGTTGGTGGTGGCCATATAGATCTAATTTTGGCGATAGCGGAGTTGGTGGTGCCAGGGATCTTGAGATATGGTTTTGGTGGTATGAGATGGGATGGGGTCTAGTTAGTATACTTGATTTTTGATATTCAAAAAAAAGAAAAAAAAAATTATTAACACCTGTTTTTTGAAATTAAACCTTAAAAAGATGAGTAATGCTATTCATCCCCACTGGGGATGAAAACACAGTTTATGTGACGTTAATATGATATTAAATGATAGGTGAAATTAAATAAGTCATTTAATTTCACATTTCATTTAACATATCATTTAAAATCACATAAACTGTGTTTTCATCCTTACTGGGGATGAATAACATTACTCTAAAAAGATAGGGATTGAAGTAAGGGAAAAATTCATAAATAAGGTATTTACTTTACACCAATTCAAAAATCAGGTTTATAGTTTGAAAATTCAAAAATCAGGTTTTTTTTTAATATAATATAATATAATTAACCCACCCCACTTGTACCACCCCTACTGCTCCGGGATTATTCCGACNGAAAAGACGTAGTTTCATATTGAAGCGAATCTCTATATTTGTTTTGTGTTCTTAAGGGTTTATTTTTCATTTTTCTAATTAATTACTCTCGATGGAATATAATTATGGTTTATAATGCTTAACAAAGGGGTTGGTGGTGGCCATATAGATCTAATTTTGGCGATAGCGGAGTTGGTGGTGCTAGGGATCTTGAGATATGGTTTTGGTGGTATGAGATGGGATGGGGCCTAGTTAGTATACTTGATTTTTGATATTAAAAAAAAAAGGAAAAAAAATTATTAACACCTGTTTTTTGAAATTAAACCTTAAAAAGATGAGTAATGCTATTCATTTCCATTGGGGATGAAAACACAGTCTACGTGACGTTAATGTGGCATTAAATGATAGGTGAAATTAAATAAGTCATTTAATTTCACATTTCATTTTACCTATCATTTAAAATCATATAAACTGTATTTTCATCCTCACTGTGGATGAATAACATTACTTTAAAAAGATAGGGATTGAAGTAATTTTCTCATCCTAGAATTACCAATTTGTGGGCATTGTTCCCTTTTTCCACAAAACAAGAGTCCAAACTGGATCTTCAAATTCTTCTGTTGGGCCTTGCTTAGTACACCAATTGTCCAAGAAACCGTACATCGTACGTAAGCAAAAATGGGTAAACGCGAAAATCGTTTGGAACCGTCAGTTTGATCTCAAGTTGACTAATCAATGTAATTATTTACAAGACATTTCAATCCATGCAATAAGTCAAACCACCCAATTACTAACCACTAATTACCGTTCCATTCTATATATTTATAATTTAAATCAAACATTTGTTTGAGCCTCATTTAATCAAAAATTCATTTTTAATCATATATTTCCCAATAAAATAATATCTTACGTAAATTGAAATTTTTTTTCTTCAATTTTAACCACATATTCTACAAAAATTACTTTTCAAAAATACATTTTTTCCTTTCAAATTGAGGCTCAAACGAGGGTCAATTATAAAAACTTCCCAAACATGCTTTAAAATGGTGTAAAAATTGTCTTTTCTTGTGTCGTTTCCAATGTTGGATTATATCCTACTTTTGCTTACTCTATGATGTAATGAGATATCACAATATTCGTAAAGAAAAACCTAAACATGAGTAATAAAAATCAACTTCGATTTTGCTATATGTTGATAATTATTTACATAATAATTTACACATACATAATGTTATAAGACCCTGTTTGATTTGTGTTATTTTCCCTAGAACTAAGAAAATATTTTCCACTTTCCAACTTTTTTGATGTTTGATAGGAGAAGTTTTACATGTAAAATGTTTACTCACTTTGTGTGGCACGTGCACATTTTCTTGGAAATGGATGAAAATCATTTCCCACCTTTTAGGTGGGTTTTGATTTTTCAGGTTCTGTTGTTTTTTATTTATTTATTTGACAATTGAAAAAAATTCTAGATACAATGGTAAAAAAATTTATCACATTTATTGACAATTTTCATGCAAAACAAAGCCAAACGAATGGTATTCGGTATTTTTTTTTCAATTGGAACAAATGCTAGATCCAATGGTGAAAAGAATTATTACATTAATGGACAATTTCCATGAAAAATAAAGCCAAACGAATATCAAATTTTTAACATTTTCCTAGTAAAAAATTATATAAATCAAACACAATTAATTACAATTCTCAATAAAACAATTTCTAGGCAATTCAATTCCTTGGAATTCATTTTCTTACTACCCATTTTCCACATTTGCAATCAAACGGACCCTAGGATATGATTGGATTATAATTTCTTTAATTAAATAAGGAAAAACTCTCCACTCTTTTTGACACCATATTTGTATGTAAATCATTATGTAACTCTTATGTATAAGTTGCATTGTTCGATAACTATAGTCTAGCTTATCAGATTTTGGTTCATGTACAAAGAAAAATAAAAGTCTCAAAATAGCCTTGTAAAATGAAATTCCATAAACTGTGAATGCGACTGCCACAACCACATTCTTAGGCAAATCACATTCTTTAATACTTAATAGTCACAACTTGCATAGCATATAATCAAACTCAAATGAAAAGAGTCCTACAAGCATTTTCTTAACCCTGGATGCATGTTTGGGTGTGCTTATAATCTTGCTTATTCTACTTATGAGGAGAGAGTGCTTTTACAGAAGAATGCAATAAATCCTTGCATTTTTTCGACAATAGCTTCTACTAAGTTCATCATCATTTACCAAAAGAAGATTTCCACCCTACGGCCGCAGGACAACAACAAAAACGTTTTTTTTTACATAAGTCATCCAAAAGAAGCCTTCGACCCCAAGGAAGTGAATCATCAACTTGAATGCCACAGGTCATCCAACATCCTGAAAGAAGTCGGGAAAATGATACTGATAAGCTTAAAAATAAAATACGAACTCTAACCAGTTTCATATATGAAACAAAATAATAGGGACTAGTCAAAATTTTGCTTTGGTACACCATAAATAAACACTCCCAAAATGGGCAGTGGGAAGATCCAGCTTTTTTATGGGAGTTATGGATTCGATTAACACTCTTGGAGCGAGTTCTCCAAATATTTAGGCTTTGAGATTGGCAACATGAGGCGATAGATGTGTTGGTCGGATAAGCAGTGAGGTGTGACTGGAAAATGTTTAGTCCACAGGAACTGCTAAAAGATTGGAATATCTGTTGTGTGGAGAATTTGTTTGACATTCTTCTACTGACATCTTGCATTGGTGCAGGAAACTCGTGTTAAGCTGGGTTTGTATACAGAGTCTGGGAGGTACCTCATCTCCTGCTTCACTGGAATAACTTTTGGGATATTTAAATGTCTTGTGCGATACCAACTGAGGTCAAATATCGGTTTTGGCTGGTGTGTTATAGCAGCGGATTGAGCAGAATGAAGGGAAGACAAGAGATCTTTTCAGGGCATGGGGAACTCCTTTATGTAAGAACATAAGAATTTTTATGTTCTTTATTTCTGGAGCTAGCAGTCCATCCCCTCTTTGATAGTAATAAATATAAACATATGCAGTCAGCAAGAAATGTGTTGTCAAGGATCAAGAAGTAAGATTCTGAAAGGAGGCTCCAATAATTACTCGTCCATCCTTGAGGTATAGATTAGGAAAATGAACTTGTAGTTTCCCAGAGGACTCGATTAGCTGGTTTATTACTTGATCAATGGAGTACCACAGAATCTTTAATGAAATTCATCTTTCAATTCCATAAAGCGGTGAGGATATATGCTCATAAATTGTGTGGTGGTTCACACACATTCCAGAGAAGGATTGAGCATTGTTTTGATGCTATATAAGGTTGCCATTTAAAAAATATACAAACGAAAATCCGAAGAATGAAATGTACAATGCAAAAACATAACCAGTATAGCCATCGAGGAAATACCTCTTTTACCTGGATTAGTTTGACTTCACATGCACTTCAATGATATCATCGTCATCCATCCCTAGGCTACCAGGAGTCTCTGCTGGACTTATTTTATCCCCATCGAAGCAGAAAACTAATTGTTTAATATCAAACTTAGCTTTGTCAGCATACATCTTGAAGAGTCGTTCAAATTTATCATCCTACATGAGTAAGCCATATCTATGATCAGAAATCACAAAATATCATATGACACAAAGTACGAGATCAAAAACTAGCTGTGGAAATCAGAATCACGATGGTCAATGTAGAGAGAAGTATGAAACGAAAGCTGTATCTGGTTAAATAAGAATACTTAGTAGATATGATAAAGTTAGCAGTACAAACTAAAAGTAACAAACAAACAAAAGAATTTGATGACTAAATACAAAGTCATCGTATGCTGAGAACTTCACACAAGGAGCGCTTGAGTAATTCTTAACTAGTACAAATTCTTAAGAAGTAAATTATGATATGAATAAAAAAAATTGTCAGCTTAAGACAAAGTTTCAAGATGATTGGAAAGAGCCATGATAAGAATAAGCTAAAACATTGTAAATGGAAGCCATTATTGTTTCTCAGGGCTAGAGTTCAAATTGGAAGAATATGAATAAATGACTCTGGACTATGGAATAACAATTTTTTTTGCTCCCTCCACTTGTTGACCATGTCTTTTACATCTCTGAAAATCCAATGTGACCTACTTTTACTTGAAATATTAAAGAGTTTAATTCATGTTGCCGTACCCAAAAAAAAGTAGAACCCAAAAGTGTGTACAGTTTCAGACGGGGGTACAATTAATTTAATTTTTCATACATTCACAAGTGTTCTAGACTTTTAATCAATTCTAGCCTTGCTATAAAAAAAAAAAACTACTCAAATATGAGTTATCTTGGAGAATTTAGTCTCCTTTATAAACATCATCTGCCTAATGATATTAATACCTTGGTTGACATCGGCGGGGTGTAAATTATTCTGCTTCAAGAAAACACCCGGAACTACTCACCATGTAAACACGAAATTGTTTAAGTTCATCCTTGTTCTGAAAGGAGATAACCACTTTTGCTCTCTCCGGAAGAGGATTCTGTGGCTTATCTGCTGCATTCCCCAGAGAAGACTGTAATGATGCATTGAGGTCTTTCCTTGCAGATTCTTCAACAGCTCGCAAAACTTCCTCAGCAGAATGCGCCAGTGATGCCAACTCCTGCTTTTTTAACCTATGAAGAAAGCATGCAATTCAGAAAGAGGAGTATTAAGTTCACAACATGAACATTTTTCACAACTCCAATGTGGACATTTACTATGGAGAACTAAGTATATAGAAGGTAGAAATTACACAAGCAATCAAGAGTTAAAAGTATTTTAAGATGAATAACATTAATGTCTTCACTATTTTCTCAACCTTATTATTTCAAACTCGACAATATTGAAGGATGTCAGTTTCAATCAAGAACACATATTCATATGCTAGCATGTTGGAAAGTCCTAGAGATCTATGCATTTGATACCAGGGACCTTCATGCATATATCTATTTATGCATGATTTTGAGGAGATCCTATAACTTATGATGCACGGACCTTTGTGGTTATATATGTTGGTAATATCTGGTTTCCCTCAACTAGGTGCTGATGTGCACGATCACAAGGATGAAATCAGGATAATTTGAGGATGATTGTGTTTACATGATATGATGATCCCCTGATGACAATAAGCAATCATATGAATTACAGCGTTATGATAATAATGAAGATAAAATGACCACAATAACGATGACTAAATTATGAGAATAATGATGATGATATAATACTGTTTTACAATGATTTTAAAGACAATTGAACTGTATTTTCATACCCAGAGATGCTGTAGAGATCATTTGTATGAATAGAGAAGACAGTTTCAAGTTTTTGTTTTATGAGATATTATAGGAGTTTAAATTTCCCTATCATTCTGCAAAATAGAAACTTGTTCCTAAATAAGATAGCATGTATAATTTAAAACATGTTTGGGAAGTGTTTATAAATGATTTAAGTTAT
The DNA here is from genome assembly GCA_912172775.2 of Fraxinus pennsylvanica. Taxonomy (NCBI): domain Eukaryota; kingdom Viridiplantae; phylum Streptophyta; class Magnoliopsida; order Lamiales; family Oleaceae; genus Fraxinus; species Fraxinus pennsylvanica. The sequence goes on from OU503051.1 coordinate 21,286,264, forward strand.
AAATAGATGAAAATGAGTGGTGGATAAGTGGATAGTACATGTAGGTAGTCGAAATGTATAGATAAAAAGTGGCTTGAGTGTTTGTAAACAATTTATAAACATGGGCCACACATAGGATTAGTCGTGCATCATTTATATGTATGTGGTAACCAGGGCTATGCAACTTGCAAAACACCAGAATTAAAAAATAATGAACCAAATTTATGTTCATTTTAGTAAATAATAAGGCAAAATCTTCATCAGAGGCGAAATAAGAATCCTCTAATAGAACCTAATGTCCTACAAGATTTTGTTGAGGGGACTCAGCAGCCAGTCAAGAATAGGCATTAGATTTTTGGTAGAGCCAGGTTGTCAAGTTCTGAAGACATTTTCCCTTTCCCCAAAAATCCAAGTTCATAAATAATAGAACAATCATATCTTGATTTTATAAATATATCTCAGTGAGTGTTCACAGGCATATATGTAGTTACAAACAAAAACTAGATAATTACCCATTTCTTTATCTAAAATTCTAAATGAGACCAGGATAGTGGTAGTAGACCACATTTTACTATTTTTTTTCATCCCAGTGCAGTTTCACTTAGCAATTACAAGCCTGCACTTACCAAAATTATCATTTATCAACATTAAAAACAAAAAACTAAACTATAAGTGGAAACTATCACTCATTCAACCATGATTTCCCAGATAATGATTAAAGAAAACATGTCTGGTGTAACAAAGTGTTTTTGTAGTAGCATCTTTGAGGGAGATTTTTAATAACTTTCCATGGTATATTACTGATAGCCAATATTGCACACCCTTGTGTATTCTGTTAGTCAGTAACTCACCTTTATAACAAATCTAAGAAGCCTACATATGAAAGCAACAAGGATTTTCCTGTACAAAATGACTTACTTAAAAGTTAAAACTTCTAATTCTACTTTATTCTACATTTATTCAAAAGAAAAGAATAACGACCTCTACACAGTGTCCCTCAGATTAGAACAACAGGAAAATAGGACATCCAGTTTAGAATTTTTTAATTTTCTCAAACAAACAAAACTGTTAGTAACATAATCACAATACAATACATTGCTCATTGAATCCAAAAACTCAAACCTAGCAAATGTAGGTAGCAAATAACCATAAAATGACATCAATTTCAACATACAACCTCACAGGATCAAAATTTTCAAACAAAACACAGAAATCAGTAGCAATTCATAAGCCTGGATATAAATTATACCGTAGCGCCTTTATAGTAGAGTCCTCGTCAAGTATCTTTTCAGTATTTCTTGAATTCTTTGGTGCTGGAGGTAGCCAATCTTCTTCTTCATCTACTTTCCTATCGCAATCAATCACCTCGATATCCTTCCCATTTACATCCTTCTCTTTCTCTTCAACCTAACATTTCTCAGTTCAAAAAACCCATTTGAACTTTAAGTTCAATATTCATTAAGAAACATAAAAAGAATTTCAAATCTTTTCCAAGGTAAACAAAGAGAGAAAGTTTTTACATCAGAGTCTGCAATTTTCCGTTTCTTGGCGAAGAATACGGGGGATTCATCCGTGCTATCATCTGCCAATCCACAAAAATGATAAAAAATCATTCAAATACACTAGGCATTCATACTTGTACGTATATAGAGGGGAGGAGAAGCTGACCATCGATGTTAATGACATTACTGGGCTGCACGCGTGAGTAATCGAAAAGTGGTTCGAATTCTTCAGTAGAATCTGCCTGTCAAATTAAACCCCGAAAAAAAAAAAATCAGAAACCAGGAAAATAGACAAATTAAGAAACCCTAAAGAATCTTTTTTTCTTGTTGACAATCTTGTGTATGTACATAAAACTGAAAGAAGCTTTTACCATCTGTGGCTTTCACACTCTGAATCTAGATTTTCGTAAATGCAGTGTGTGTATAAATAAAGAACTGCTGATGTTATAAATTCAAATAATCCTTGTACCTTGTTTGGGAATAGTGTTTTCAAAAGTGGCTCTTTTATTGTATAGGGATGAAGATATATTTAAAAGTAATTTTTACTTCTTTTAAAATTCGATAAACATGATGATAAATGCATTTTGATCGAATATTAATATTAACGTGTAATTATTTATAAATTTAAATAATATTGTTCGAGATAATAATTGAAATTTATTATCTTTTCTTTATTGATATTATTCCAATTAATTCACCAAACATGTAATTGGATTGCTAAGCTCTGTTCGACATCAATTAGTAATTAAGTGGAACTGGCTTCACTTTCTAGTGCAACATTCATAAGCCCCTAGTTGACTTTAAAGTCGATCTGAGATTATAAGCTGATCAAATTTAATTTTACTCACGGATTACATTAGATCTATACCTTTTATTAATTTTTTATCACACGTGTTATGAAATTCGTCAGTTCACAATATCAATAAATTTTGACAAATGGGGCCTACCAAAACCTATAGCACATGCTCGAGTTAAAGTTCGTATGGGGTTAGATAAGGACTCGCTCTCGTTGACCTTGTGATAGCTAACTCATTTGATACTCTCCCCTCCTTCTCTTTCTAAGCACCACTTTTCTCTATTTCCTTCGAATATAGTGGATCATAAATATCTTTACATATATATACTTACTAACATAGAGACATTTCTTAAAGCATATATTCTTAAATTGAGACGTTCTATTTTTCTTCTTTTATTTCTCGATCGTTTTCCTGCACAAAACGTGTTGAATTATGGATGACAAAAATATTAGGATTCTACCCTACCCCACATTTGGGGGGTGGGGATACGCGGAGAAGGATGAAGAATATGTCCTCACTCCAAACCAGTCACGAATATTTTTATTTTTATATTTTATAATTTAAATATATTAAAAATATAAATAGTAATCGAGCGATAAATAGAGATATTTCCCACACTTTGTTTCTAAAAACTTCTTCGATACAGTGGGACGAGAGGGACCACCTAACCTCGTCCGCCCCTTTGTCATTCGAGTCAAATTACCATAATCAGCCGATACTTCAAATGTGCAAGAATTCACATAAAATGTTGTATAATTTTAATCAACCACGAAAACGCATAAACGTGATTCTCGTTAAAATCCTTAAGCAACACAAGTAGCACTATGTGGACCAATGTAGAATGTGATGCCCATATAGTGATCACTCATGTATAACGTGAAACAAAATGGCGTGCACATGGAATAAGTGTGTTTGGAGAGTTTTTCTAAAATTTAAAAGTGCTTTTATGAAGATATAGAGCTTGTTTGGTAGAGATTAAAATCAAATTAAAATTGAAAAACTACCCGTTATTGTTGACTTTTATTTGACGAGTGAGACCCAATAACGACTATATTTTCAATTTTAATTGGATTTTAATTCCTCCCAAACAACCTCATAATATTTATCAAAATTTACTAAAAATTTAATTTGTTAAGTGAAATGCTAGCACGTTAATATGTAACACGCGTAACAAGTATATATATGCCTATACACGTGTCCACATTTATCGAAAGTGTGATTGTATATATCGAAAGTAATAATCTGTTTAGTCTAGTTTTAAAAAAATAATTAAAATTAAAATTAACGATGAATTTTAACCTCATAATTTATAGTTTCACAACTTTTAAGTTACATATTACATCAATATTTATTAAAATCTACTAATATTATATTAATCTGTTAGGTGAAATGTTGGTACGTTAATGTATAACGCGTGTAACAAGTATATAAATACCTATACACATGTCCACATACGTGTATTAGTATATGTATTTGCTCGAGTAATGTTATTCATCCCTAGTGGAGATGAAAATACAATTTATGTGGCTTTAAATGATAGGTTAAATGAAATGTGAAATTAAATGATTTATTTAATTTCACCTATCATTTAATGCTATATTGACGCCACATAAACTGTGTTTTCATCTCCAGTGACGATGAATAACATTACTCGTATTTGCTCACCTATCTTATATACTCATATTCAAGCAAAAATTAAATACGATTTAAAAAAAAAAAAATTAATTAGAAGACAGCTGGGCTTGTCCAATAGGCAAGAAGTACAAAAGGATCATACTCTTGAGAAAATTAATTGGTTTCTTCTTTACTCTTTTCGTGCCTTTCTCCCAGATCCTTCCCTTCTATGGATCCCTTGCCGTCATCGCTCTCCGCCGCTCCACCCACCACCACCACCACGACGGCGGGAGCACCACCTCCACAACCACCCCAAATCAACTACCCAGACTCCGTGGATTCATCCCCTCGCTCCCGCAACACCAACTCCTGGGACGATCCGCCCCCACCGCTCCCCCAACTACCAAAGCTCCGCCTCATGTGCAGTTATGGCGGACACATAGTCCCCCGTCCCACCGACAAGTCTCTCTGCTATATCGGTGGAGACACCCGCATCATCGTCATTGACCGCCACACCAGCCTCTCCGACCTCCACAACCGCCTTTCCAAAGCCCTTCTTAACAACCAGCCTTTTACGTTGAAGTACCAGCTCCCGAACGAGGAGTTGGATTCTTTAATCTCTGTCACTACTGATGAAGATCTTGAGAACATGGTTGAAGAGTACGACCGCCTCTGCAATTCGAGTGCGTTGAAACCTGGCCGCCTTCGCCTGTTTTTGTTTCTCAAAAGTTCGAATATTGAGCAGCTTCTTGTTGAAACTTCGTCTACTAAATCAGATGACTGGTTTCTAAATGCGTTAAACGGGAAGGATATTAGTATGCCTGCATCTGCAAAGGATTGCGGGTTTCCAGAATCCTCTTCGGTCAATTCTCTACTTGACTTTGATGACGAATCTGTAGATAAGGAGGCCAACACAAGGAAATATGTGGAATCCCAAATGGAATCATCAAAGAATGATGGAAATGGGAACGGGACTACTGTTAATCACGATGTGCATTCGGTCCCGGATTCTCCTATGCTGGAAGCCAATTCTTCCTTTGAGTCTGCTTCTAGCTCTCCATTGGTGGCGAACCTGCGGCCAATAAGGGTACGTGCGGAGCAGAATCAGAGGGCAGGAAAATTGGGAATCGAGGATCAGTTTCAGCAGAGCGTTGCGGTTGTGGGGGTTGGTGGAAATGTTAATTTGCCTCAGAAGCAGGAGGAAGGGAGTTTCGTGCCAATGGATGTGGCAGCTGGAACGGTGGTATCAGGAGTTCCAGTGGTGGCAGGTGGCGGTGGGGAGTATGGAAATAGAACTTTCTCCGACGATGATAGATCAGATCATAGTGGGTATAGAAGAGCACAACAAGCACAACAACAGGCACAGGTGCAGTTACAACAGCAGCAGCCTCCTCAATTTCAGCAGAAACAAGCAGGTTCTATCGATTTGCCTTCCCCAGATTCAGTTTCAAGGTACCTAAATTATAAATATAAAGATCTTTAATCTTAAGAATACTGTGTACAGGGTTTTGTGTGTTAAGTTTGGTTTTCTAAATATTATTTGAGTAAATGTGATGAAAATGATCTGAATTGGGATTTTTTTGGTGTAATTGGTACAGTGAAGGAAGTCTAAACAATCCATTATCTAGGCAGAGACCAACTATTTATCAAGAATCAATGATGCAAATTCAGCCTGGTAACTATAGAATTGTTTCTGCTAATCAAGTTGATCCAAAGACTGGGGATCAAAACCCTAGCAGGGTTCAAATGCATCCACAAGTTCAGGAACAACCTGGTTATGTATTGTCAAGCCAGTTTGACCAAAATCATCCTCAATTACATCAAATGCAACATTTTGTTCATGCTGGTACTCAGTATATCCCTGCTGGAGCAATGCCAACTCCATCGTATTATCCTGTGTATCCTTCACAGCAACAGCAACAGCAACAGCAGCAGCAGCAGCAGCCCCATCATCCTGTTCCTGAGCAGCAGTACCCATTCTACTTTGTGCCTGGTCGACCAGCCCAAGGTTATCATGTGCCGATGCAGCAATTGAATTATAGTGAATCCATGTCAGCTGCCACTTCTACCCGTCCCCAAACTCCTCCTTCTGGATCTATGGCCCCTTCTTCGGCTCACAATCAGGCAAGAAATGCTCCTGGATCCGAACATGAAATGGCTGCTGGTGTGTACAGAACGGCAGCTCATCAGCAGTTAGTCCAGGATCCTTCCAGCCAGCAACAGGCACAGTATACTGGTTTCACTCAAATTCATTATCCCTCTCAATCGATGGCTCCCCCTTCAGCTGCCAATTCTAATTATGCTTATGAATTTGCTGACCCTTCACGAGCCCAAATATACTACACTCAGCCTCTGCCACCTCAGTTCGCTGCTCAGTACCAGTCCATGGCATCCGCCCCGGCCGGGACGTCACCTGAAGTGTCTACACCGCAGTCCATGCCGCTTCCCACGGACTACAAAGCATCAAGTTAGAACTGTGACGCCATGACGGGTGAGTTGGGCATGGATACACAATTTTGCAGTAATGGCTTTGGCTTGCCTTTGAAATTTATAATACACAGTTTGTCTTGTTACTCTTATCAATATGTGATGTGTAATTGTGATGGATAATTGTTAAACTCTGGTCATTTCTCTTCTTTACATGTTACATGGTTTGTCTACATATAGTTGTTATTAAATAAATGTAAAATGATGTAAAGAGATTGAAATTATATGTGTTCTTATTTAATGTTTCTTTTTGGATATTTGGGAATGATCCACTTCTTTATTGATGTAATTTATAATTTGACTTGCAAGCGTTTGTTTATTCCATAAATCATTGATCAATCACAAAATTAGACTTCTATGTACATGAACTATGATTTACAGTGATAGCAATAGCATCTCCTTTTTCGTTTCCTTTTCTGAAGAATTCCAGTAATGAGCAGCAGAATCATCAATTCCTGTAGAAAATTAACTGCACTCCCTTGTTTGATTTTCCATAATCCGAATTGAACTTCTACATATAGGCATATTTAAACAATAAGAATGTGGGATCGGCTGGGTTTTAGCAGAATTATGTGAATTTTTTAATCCTATGTTCATATTTATCTTAGTTTGATGGAGCAGAAAGAGTAACACTGCCACTATTTGACAATCATACTTTTGAAAAATAGAGTAACACTGCCCCTATTTGACGATCATGCTTTTGAAAGAAAATAGTGAATTTTAAGAGAATGTGTGGTTAAAAATTAAGGAAAATTTTTGGGTTTACTTGCAGTATATTATACTGTGTGAATGTGTGGTTGAAAATGAGTACGTAGAAAAAATAGTTTGAAAAGTATGGTTGTCAAACGGGGTTGAATTACAAAAACACTAATTCCAGTGAACTGATTAGATCGAAGTTGCATGCTCTAGCATTTTGGGTGTCTGAAAATTTTTCCCTTTCTTTGCAATTAGACCATTAGAGTCCTTTTGCGTGTGCAAAGGGCATATTTACCAGTCGGGCAGGAAATTTGACATGGCTTTTCGTTTCACAAAGGTCCATTTTTTCCAAATGGGATTTTGTTACCAGTTTCTGCCCAAGTTGCACGAATTTTTTGAAGTAAAAAATTATTATTATTATTATTTGTTAAAAATAATTTTAGAAAAATCTATGCCAAACTAGACTTTCTTCCAAGTCAACTTCATGAATTATTTTTCATCTGTCTGTTTGTTGAGGGGTGCTTATTCGTGAATCCTTATTTATTTTTTGTTTTGTGGGGGTGGGGTGAGACTGTTTCAAAATAGAATAATTTATTTCTCATCGTGTTGATAAATTATCGATGATGTGACGTCTATGTGGAATAATGAGATTTGACAATTCAATACATGAGAGAGAGAGAGAAGGGGAGGAAAGAGAAAGAAAAATATGAGAGAGAATGGATTGTCATTTATCAACATCACGATAAGGGGGGACAATTCCAAGTCATTTTTAATAATATAATATCTACTTTTTGGGGCTATGCATTTGTTCTGATTCGGGCCCTTTTTTGTGTAGAATTATCAAAACTTTAATTGACGTTGATGAACGATAAATTCTCCATTATATAATGCCAAAAGACAAGGAATAATATATATATTTGAAAAAAAACATCTTAATTCTTATTCTATGCTAAATTCGGTTTGAATATAAATAACGAGAGTGTTTCAACTTTCAATGTTCAACAAAAAAAAGTGGAATAAAGATGCTCGCTAAATCTCATAAAAATCTAGCATTGTCCCTTCTTTATTCCTTGCTCGAGTTTCATTCTTTAAAATTTATTTTCACAATAATTTAAAATTTTTCTTAAAAAATCTTTTTTTTTTTTTACAAAATCTATTATTAAAAATAGACGAGCGGATTTGTATCCTCATTAATTACTAATTGTAAACAGTAGATTCCACAATGAGAGAGACTTATGGGCGATCAATATTGACAATATGGTGGCAGTGCAGTTGACTGGGTAGAGGATTGTTAGCTCACTTGAGAACTTAATTTTATATAATTAGAACATGTTTGGTTGCATAAATTAAATTTACTCTTAAGTTATTTATTTTACTGTAAATTTCAAAATTATTTTTTATTCATAATTTACTTTCCGGTAAAGAACTAAAAGTGCCTTTGATTGACAATATTTTTTTCATCCAAATTCATAAAAGTTAGTTTTCTAAAAGTAGGAGTATGATTTTATTTTCTATGGAATTCACTCACTCTTATCTATCCACACTCTCTCATCTGTACACCAATAAAAAATGGACAAATGTAATATTTTCTAGATTGAAACTAAATCAATCAAAAACATTTAATTATTTTTTTAATGCAAATTTCATACTCGCAATCAAACGCACTCTAATTATAAATAGACATTTTAGAAAACTAACTTTTAAACACGAAGGAAAATATAAGAGCTCGTCTGTATTTCATTAAAATCTTTTTATAAATTAAATATTAATTTTAATCATAAGTTATTGTCCATTGGTTTTGTTAAAATTAATTTTTTATTAGATTTTGATAGAAGTTGATTCATTATGTGATTAAAAAATATTGTAAATATCATGAAATGTATGATTGAAATTGAATTTGTGAAAAAATAAATTTTAGTAAACTTGCATAATGTGTGGGCCCCGGGTACATTGAAAATTAAATTTTCATCTGACAGGGTGTCTTTCTTCCTTACTGACATGACAGAAAGTAATGACCATCATTTTTCTTCCCACAAATGCCCTTCAAAATTGCCGGCACGTGAAAATCACCATGATGAAAATTGTAGGGCAAAACCGGAATAATAATGCAACGGTAATATTATTTCCCATCAACAGAATTTGTACTCTGACACAATAAAGTTGACTGTGGTGGCGTGTGGAGAATTTGCACTGTAGTAAAATGAGTTTTTTTCCAAAAAACGGGTGTCAAACAGGCACGAAGGCTTCGTAAATCCTATTGCACATCTTTCCTTGTTTGATGTACTATAAAAGTTGATAAAAAATTTTAAGTTAAAAGCCAATAATTAAACGAATATTTTATGAGATCGACAACTTTTGAACCACGTGATTAGATCAATTTTTATCAAAATTTAGTAAAAATCTGATTTTAATCCACAAATTGAAATGAAACCCAAACAAGAACTAACCTTCTGTTCCGCTGCAAAGGGGCAGACGTTCTTTTGCAGTCAATTTCTCTGATACCACACACGCATAAACGACAGCGTGTGGACGAAATAAAATCCTAGAAGAAACTGAACCAGGAAGAGTGAGCATGATGGACCCTTGTTTGCGAGCCGTGGTAGAAGGCATACACTCCAGTCCCACCCAAGCCGTTGTCTATCTCTCCGGCGGAGCCTCTCAGGTACCTTCACACACAGATATGTACATGAAAATATTAAATGTTTGGAGTATGGGGAAGAAGTGGACTTTAGAAGTACTGCTAATTGAGTTGAGGAATCAAACTATATCAATTGTTTTATAGATCGTTTGAACTATTTAAAATCAATTTAATTTCAAATACCATAGGAGTCCAATAGAGTATTGGACAGGGCTCTCAGATTTTATTTTGTAACACTGTCTAGTATTACTACTAACTTGTGATTACACATCAATTTTCTGATGAAATATCTAATTGAAGTGACTTTGGAAAATGGGTAGGCACTTGGGTGGTTAATGTCTGTACCAGGAGCCTCAAACACAGTTTTGGAAGCTGTGGTGCCTTATTCTAGAATGTCCTTGATCCAATTGCTAGGCAAGGTCAGTTTGTTCCCTCCTTTTCATTCTCGTTCGTTTGAAGTTGTTTCGTGTTTACGTGAAAAGCAATTATTGTGCACTACTCTAAAGTGAAACTGGATTCTATTGCATTTTATTGTTGTGTTTTTCAAAGATTCCGGCTAAATTCGCTAGCAGGCAAACTGCGGAGGACATGGCATTGTTGGCTTATAATAGAGCTCTAAAGCTTTCCCAACCAGGTTCTTTTCCAAACGAATAATAATTTGAACTTCTTATCTTTGTTTTCAATCTTGTCTGTAACAAATTGTCTACAAATTATTTTGATTATTTTTTTTTAATATGAGTTTTGGATTTTAAAGATGGTTTATTTCATCTTTCTTTCTCCTTTTACTTGTATTGTTGTTTGGAAATGCGGTGTTTGGTGTTAAATATTTCCAACACGTTATTTTGCCTTAACTTTGTTAAGACATGCTTGAAACAAAATAATAAATTGATAGACTTGTTGTAACCAAATCAATTTCTAGGAATTAGAGATCATCCTAGTCCTATTTATAACCATTCGATAAAGATTTATGATTTTTAGGATTCTAATTCTATAACCGTAATCCAAGATGTCCTTCTCATGCTCTGTACTGGACTAATTTTCTCGATAAGATTGCATTTTGCGGTGTGCTAGTTGGATCTTTGAAATCAATTAGAAACAAGTCCAGTCAAGTCCAGTCAAATTTAGATTTATTCTCAAAGAGTTCTAGTTTCAAAACTCTACTGTGCTGCCAAGGACAGAGTGAAATTTTTATTCAATCTGTATTCCGTACTGAAACTTGATTAGCCAACAAACTTTCTAATGGTCAGATGTGGATTTTAAATCGGTGGCCATGTTGAAATCCCATAACTGACCCATTTTGAAAAGAAAAAACCCCTTCTAGTTATTCTAGTTATCTGTTGTGTTATCACTTCTTAATACATATATGTGTGAGTGAAGCCAATTCACGTTTCCAGAATGCACATTTTTCTTCCATTTTTTAATAAATATCCTGGGTATCTAGAAGTTAAACACTTCCATTTTCTTGGTTGATATAGATGGAGGGAGGAAGGGGGAAGTGCTAGAAGATTGCAAAATGCAAATAAGTATTTATCTCGGGACAAAGTCTGGTGCAGTTAACATTAACTCAAGTAATGCTTGTTTGATTGATACTTTGGGAATGCACAAGATCTAGAGAACAATTTATAGTGTTCATGGTCACTTTGAAAGATTCTGCTTCCAAATTCTATCACAGTGTGGTAAATTATTTTCCTCGTTCCAAAATCCTGAGATATCAGGCTCTTGCAGTCAACAATAAACTAATCTGCACGTGCTTTCTTTTGTCAAATAAAACCTGGTTTCAACCCATGTTATATTTCATATTTATCCAAACTTTTTGATTTCTGCCTGGATCGGTGGTTTGTGATGGTTTCAGGTTTGTTTATGCTAAATTTTAAAGGAATTCTGGGTTTGCTGTAAATGAATTAAATTCAAAATACTCGTATGTTGAACTGCTATGTGTGATTTGATACTATGGCTTGTAAGTTGTAACTAGTGACTATTGTTCTAAAGTAGAAGTACTTCTTTTTACCAATAGAGTTCTTGCCCACGTGATGATTCTGATATCATTTACATGATACTTAGAGGCTCCAGTTGCACCAACACAACGTTACATTTTGAGGGAACAAGAAAATTTTACACATCTCATATACAACAAAGTTCATAAATGTTTTCTAAAATTTTAAGATTTTGAATTGCTTATTGCTATTTGATGATGTTCTTAAAAGTTATGTAATTTAATTTTGATTTATTTCTCTCTTTTGGGTGGGAGAATTAATATTTGGGGTCAGCAATGTATTAACTTTGCTATTTCTTGATCTATTCATTCATTATTATATCATGAGTTTGCAATGTATTAATACTTAGTTTTCAATTCAATTGTTCCTCACAGGTTACCAGGCTCTTGGCATTGGTTTCACTGGTTCTCTAGCTAGCACACGTCCAAAGCTCGGGGATCACAGGTACTGTTTTGCGCTATAATATTTTCAAGTTATTATATCACGATTTTGCAGTGATTCTGCCTGTTTGGGTTGCAAAAGGGTACATGTGCCGTTACAGTTTCAGATTGAGGGATGGAGTTTGGTCCATTTTCTGCCAGATGTAATTATTGGCAGCATATCACCAATATACGTGTTCTTATTCTTATGCTTAACAAATAGATAATGTGTCCTATTCCTATATCTAAAGATTTTTATGTAAACATAGTTTTTCTTGATTTTCATGATTATGCGTAGCTTCAATCCCCAGAAAAAAGGAAGATGGCTATCATTTAAAAATATAATCTCTACTGGACCCTTAAAGGGTTTGGACTTATGATTCTGTTTCCTCTCCCCATTGTCTCACGTAATTTTTGTTTTCTTATATTAACATGGGACAGATATCAAGGAGAGTATGTTGTTTATGTTCAATAGGTTCCATGTATGAAAGGTGGAAGAAAGATAAAATGAAGTATGTGCGTAGAGTTAGCATATCGATAGTAGATTATGGCTTTAAAGAGGCCAAGGCAATTTTTTGCCACTTGATTTTAGGTTATTGTGTAATTTGCAGCAGGCAATATTCTTTCATTCATGGGTTCTATCGGTACTATGCACATTGCACTTGAAAAGCATCTCGACAATTCTGTTGTATGTTAAAAGTTAAAATAAGAAAAGCATCAATTTCGAATGAGTTAGATAGTAATAATCTTTGACATACTTAACTCGCTTCATGCTCTAGATTGGTAAATCGGCTTTTATCTACTTCTTTGTTTCGAAGGAATTGATTTCAGGAATTTTTTTTTTCCATACTAATGGGCTTTATTCATGCATCACATTCAGGTTTCATGTGTCAGCTAGGACATCTGACCGGCTTTGGGTGTCTACTGTTACATTGTCAAAGGTATATGTGTAGCATTCTTTCTATTTCCTTAGCACATGGCTTGGGTTATGGCAAAATTCTGAGATTTCTCTACATAATTGCAATAATGCAGGGCTTGCGAACCCGCGAACAAGAAGACACAGTTTCTAGTCAGTTCTTATTGAAGGTTAGCTATAAACTATGTACCTCATGTGTCTAGTTGTTGTAGAAAATATCACCATGTTGCTCTGATAAATTAGAAGTTATTAAAATTATGATATGATAGAAATGAGAGGTGGATAAGTGGGTAGTAGTTGTGAATCTTTTGAAGTCTGTGGTTAAAATTAAAGTTTGACATTGAAAAGTAAATTAGAAGTTATTTTTTAGGTTTCCCAAACATAGGCAAGATTTGTTAGTCTGGTTATTGGAGAGGAGTGAATTGTGGATTCTGTAAATTTTTATTTAGAATGAGCACGGTTGCTATAAGTCCTATTTTCTGTATTTCATTTAGTTTTTATAAGTAATCCCTTGAAATTCAAGGACGTGGGAGCAATAGTTTGAGTTTTGATGAGACGAAGGACTTCCATCATCAAGGTTTCAGTGTGACGATTAATTTGAATTGTTATTGACTTAAGGTAACATTGATGCAATTCTATCAAAGCCTCCGTTTGGCAAAATTTATAAATTATTTATAGATGGTCAAACTTCATTTGCAACCATACATTCAAATATACCCACAAGTACTATTCACTAATCCAACACTCATTTCTATTTATTTAATAATAAACCGTTTATAAATTCTTATCAAACAGAGGCAAAGTCGTAGAAAATATGTTTTTCTTTTGTGCCTACGCTTGTACTCTCGTTGCAAAAATTTTGTAGAATATATCCAGTAAATCTGGATGGTAGTTTGTTCCTGCACTTGCTATGGTGAATTGTGTATGGCATAAGATCTATGCTTATCTGCTTACCATTTCGTTTTTCGAATGCGAACATCCTTGATTTTTCAAAATATCTTCGAAAGTAAAGTTTAGTAATTAGTACCTTTTTGAAATATCCATTGTCTTGGTAAAATGTAGCATTACCTTGATATTTTTATAGGCAATAGCATATGCTTGCAAGGTTCCAGCGACTTTTGTTTCGGAGTTAACAGATCACGAAGCTCCTGATGACTTTGAAATGCAATTTGAGGAAGACCAAGAGTTAGAGCAACTTATAAATGGTCAAATTTGCTTCAAGGTTTATCCCTTTTCAAGTGGTATGGTTTATCCATAAACAAGGTTGCTACTTTTAAATGACACATGTATGTTCTATTAGTTGTTAATTGTGGAGGGAATGTTGTGCAGGTATGTTAGAGGCGGAAAGGAAGGTTATCCTATCGGGTTCGTTTAATCCCTTGCATGATGGTCACTTAAAACTCTTGGAAGTCGCTGTAAGGTACATGCATCTGCTCCTAAAAGCTTTAAATTTGATGACCGGAATCGTGATTGAGCAATCACTATGTTCCCTTGCGTAATGTGATGTGGATTAATTTTCCGCATTTCTTCAAAATGTTTATGCTTTTTCTTCCTTACCGCATACTTGTGTTCTTGACAGAGGCTTGACTAAACCTTATTCTCCGCAAAACATACATTTACAGAATATTTTCTGATATACTACAATGCCTCTCTCGTATCTGTCATGACCATCTCTAATAGCTTTCTCCTAACATATCGCCTATAGATTCTGTGTTTTGCATTCTAAAATAGGGAATCTTTCATTCTGTATGCCATATCCATTTTTGTTTTATGTCTTTTATGAAGTTGTGCTATGTATTGCACGTGAAAGTATTGAACTGTCTAGGTGACACGAGTATTTTATGTTTGACGAAACTTTTATGATGGGAATCTAGAAATTTGAAGGAACATTTTAGAATCTAATGGTAAGTTGAATTAAAACAGAATACATGTTATGATATCTTAGTTAAAATAGCAATATGATGATGGTGAATTCAGAATATAGAATCATCTTTACCTAACGAGCTATTGTTGATTCGGATATGAATAATGAAGGAGGATTTGAAAGTAGATGCAGTATGCTGAATGTTGAAGGACAAAATACATATAAAATAACATAGTAGAAAATGAATGTCAAGAATGGATGTGTGGTTGTATTCCATATTGGGATGGATTAAGTAAGAAATGTGCATATACACCAACAAGTGAGGGTTTCTCTAAAGAGGATAAATTAAGAGGAGGACAACTTGGTTAGTGAATATTGTGCATAGACCTAAAACTTCTATTCTCAAATACGATGTGATCCCAACATAACATACTAAAATAGGGAGAGGTAGATGAAAACTAACACACATGATATAGATTAAGAAATTTTGATTTCATCTGATCTTTTTGATGTAATTCGGATCAAATGGAGTAACAAGAAAGATTCACGTAGCCGATCCCAAATTTATTGGGAAGAAGGTTAAGTTCTTATTGTTGTCTTTTGCTAATGATCCAAGTTTTTTATGATTAGAAGCAAAATCCTTATAGTTGTTTAATCTGGATTATTTCTACATGAATAAAATTGCCTTGAGTGCCAAACATGTCATAAATATTTTAATTTTCTTGATAATTCCTAGATGTGTAGACTCTTAGAGTTCTTTATGTTTATTAGCTCTTGGTGTTAAATGTTAAAAGTCTATTTATTACTCCCCCACCCCCCCCCCCACCCCCCCACACACACACACCCCCACCCACCCACACACACACACACACCTTAAAAATGTTCACGTTCTAAGGATTCTGTCCATACCTTTAATTTAGTCACCCTGTTATAGTTTTGTCAACTCATCTTTATCATTAGCTTGTGACATTTTGCTGGAAGCTCATTTTCCCTTGGTCTTTATAGTCTATAAGAATATGATTATTTCATATCCAAGTCATTAATGTTTTTCCGTTTATAATCTACTTAAGAGTTAGTATCAGTACTTTCTCTATGTGCATTTTTATTCAATTTAGATAATTCAATTGCTTTCCTAGAGTATAAAGTGTGAATTCAGTAAAAGTATTCTAATTTAAAATGGAAAAGAGAATTTTTTTGTAGCATATGTGTTATTGCTTTAATCATAAAGCTTTTGTTCTAAACTCATAAACATTCTACTTGTGCTGTTGAGATGCGTCTGCGATCGCTGAAGTTATTCATTTGTCCGATGCAGCATTCTTGGTGATGGATACCCTTGCTTTGAATTGTCAGCAGTGAATGCAGATAAACCTCCGTTAACGACGTCGCAAATTAAAGAACGCGTTTTGCAATTTGAAAAAGTTGGTGAGACTAGATTTGCATCCTTAACAACTTGCAAAGTATATGATATTTTGAATATAACCGTGTTGCTTCCCTACATGGTTTTCCTCATGGTTGAAACAAAACTCTGGACTAGTTTGTGTTCGATCTAATAATCCTTGTCCTTTACCCTTTGAATGGCTCTACTATAAACCAAAGATAATCCTAATTCATTTTTTCCTTGATGTATCGATGTTGGAAATCGTCTTTATAAATCTTGAGGCTTGCTTCTCATAGCGGTAGAATGTCTCAGATTTGATTCTCTATGCATCAAGTTGCTTTTCTCATAGTTGTATACCTCAGATTTGATTCTCTGTGCATCAAGTTGCTTATATCTCTTCTATTACCTGAATCAGATTTTTTAATGTTGGACTATTAGAGCTCTATCTGCATTAATTTGCTCTCCGTGCTGTTGAATTATTTATTTATTTATTTATTTTTTTCTGTATGTTTGGCTGGGTGCTTCCTATGGGTCATTTTCCTTTCGTCCGTGATTTGAGTATCTGTTTTGCTATTTTTATTATTGATTTTTTTTCCTTGAATAGGAAGAAAGGTGGACATTCTTATATAGGAATTTCAGTATTATGCCTTGTTCTGGGTGCAACTGAGCTTTTGATGGTTTCAATCGTAAACTTTACGGAGAAAGTCATGATTTCCTAGCAGCATGGTCCTTTTACAAATTTATTATAAATTTAACGAGCATCATGATTCACCTTGTTTTTCACATGTTAACATAGGTGAATTTTTATATGATAACTAGTTACCTACAGTGTGAAAAACTGATTGATTTTTCATGTTGTAGGTCCATTTGGTAGAAGGGTTTTGTGTCCCATTAATTATAATTGCAAGATAGTGAGATAATTGGTTTGTGTCAAATGATAAGTTATATAAAATTCTCTGCACATGGGATCCTGCCTCAATTTCTCTCTTTTCTCACTTCCTGTTATTTTCGTTCAATTTTTTCAACGCTGGGAGGGTGGTGCCTTGGTGGTGGTTATGCCTTTATACATTTTTTGTTTTTGATGATTCATGATTTTGATGGTTTTTCGAGCTTTTGAATTTGATTCTATTTGGCAGAAAAATATGGAGCCCCATTGTCTTTACTCTCAAACCTTCTTCAGTGTGCGAATGAGTGAGATTTTAATGATTAAAGTGTTTCAAGCGCAGGGAAGACGGTCATAATTTCCAACCAACCATACTTCTACAAGAAAGCGGAACTTTTCCCTGGTAGTGCTTTTGTAATTGGTGCAGACACTGCAGCAAGGCTTATAAATGTAAGGATTTTATCTGCTTTCTTTCTTAAATGAGTTCAAAATTTTGGTGCAGCCTTTTTTTTTTTTTCCTAGCTCTGATGTCTTGGCCAATGCTACATTTTTCATTTCCTAGTTTTTTAAAGTTTCAATCCCAATGCCTCAATTAATTTGTCATTTATTATCCCATCCATGGATTTTAAGAATTTTCAGAGCGATATAAAATGTTACCATCGGACAATAGATGTCCATACGTAATGAAGAAAAACAAGATTTAAGGAAATCAATTCTGGAAGCAGACCTCTAGAATAAAAAGTTACGCTGAGTGTAGACTGTTAAGAAGAAATACAAAGGAGCCTACAGTGTTATAGTCAAATGTCCAGTTCCTTCGGGGGGGTGGATCTATTAAGAATTCAAGTATTCCAATAACAAAACACAAAATGATTTGAATGGTCCTGTATTACGAGAGCTAAATTGGCTGAATCCTGAAGGTATGGATCATAATTATTATGGAAAACCTGCATGGCCTAATAATATTTTCATTACGGGGATACTAAACAATTCATTAGTTTCTGAGAATTTATGCTATCACATGATTGCAAATGAATTACCTCTGCACTTGTCTAATTTTGTGCTGGCTCACACCGTTTATCTTTCGATGTGTTGATTTACAGCCAAAATACTATGGTGGGGACTATGAAAGAATGTTGAAAATACTCCTTGAATGCAAAAATACAGGTTGCGTTTTCCTAGTTGGTGGTCGAAATGTCGATGGGGTTTTCAAGGTTTCACCTCAAATTCACAACTTCTGTACTTGCTCATTTTGTTATGATGTTTAAAAGCAATTCTATTGCATGATTTCGGCAGGTTCTTGAAGATTTTGATATCCCAGAGGAGCTAAAAGATATGTTTATCTCAATACCAGTAGAGAGATTCCGAATGGACATATCATCTTCGGAAATCAGGAAAAGTCGAGGAATATAGATTTTTATTGCCGTAAGGTTTTAGATTTTACTCATCCATATTAATCAGTCATCTATTTACATACATTATCAAGTGTCAAGCACAGAAAATGGCATGGTTTAGAGAGGATATTTCTTGTCTTGCAATTGTGTTGTGAAATTCGATTTCTAGTGTAAATTCACGTTGTTTCATTTATTTCGTGTTACAATGTTACACTGTGTACTGGAGCTTGCATATATATTGTGATCTTGGAACCACATTCAGAATCTCTTCTTTTCTTTAACAGGTCCTCTAGGAATCTTGTTCAGAACCGTGGTATCAAGTTTCTTGTACAACTTCTTCATGTCCCGGTTCCCTTTGCTTGCAAGATAATCGACCTCATCTTGATACCGTTCGTACAAGGCAGGTAATGTGGCCAGGCAAATAAAACCTTAAAATCGTATCAAAAAGAGAGAGATTACATTGACTTGTTTTATAAGGTTGACTGTATTACGTCCCAAATGTGTTCTGAACTCTTACCAATGTACAATAGATTCAAGGAGCTGAAGTTGTTTCCAATACCCGAAAGTACCAATAGGAATGCGATGGCCTAAAAGAAAACAAGAATTCATGAAAGATGTGCAACAAAATAATCGTTGAATGACAAAAAGAAATGCTTTGTATACCAAGAAAAAGGTCTTCAAATCATTCCCAGAAGAAACATCATAGAATTTCAACAAAAACCTGTGGATTTTGGTCAACAACCAACGAAATGTAGACTCTGGAATTGTAAGGGCTCGTAAATCAGGAGGATTCCTAGTGATTAACGTAGGAACATAATGTGTTTGTTAAAATGTCGCAAAGAAAAACAAGTTATGAATCACATTAACTTGCGAGGGCAATTTGTACCTGTCAGCTAGTCCTGACCCAGTAGACCAAGCAAACACAACTAACATAGCAGCCATTGAGACGTGGCAGAAAAGAGTTACAAAGTTGTACTCCACGACCTCGAACAGAAACCATATTACAGTGAATCCGATCAGTATCGCAGCTGATAAATTCTTGTTCCTCCATAACATTATGTCAGCAACTGCAAAACAAGTTTGATACAATTTTGATTTAGAAAAAACGTCGGGTCATCTGAAAGAACGTGTTCTAGTCGATATTCATTACAATGACAAGAATGTACCCACAGAAGACAAAATCTATAGAGGTTTGGATAAGAAAAGGTTAGAAAATCACATGTCCCTCCTCCAAGAATTGCATGCAATGGCTTTTCATGACCAAACCATCTCTTTGGATTTATAATTTGATCATCAGAATCCGAGGAATAGTTCGACATGGTTAAGGAATATGATTGGCCAATGCTAAATACCTCAATAGAACAAAAAACATGAACAGTGGATTGAATTAGTAACGAAAATTAGATTATATAAGCATGCAGTGGAAATATTCATCTTTGCAGCAAAAGATTTGTAACACGAGGAAGAAAGGGATTGCTTTGTTATCACGAAAAAGATTGTCCCATGACAAAGAATTTGTACATATCATGTGAGAGAACCAAGACGTATGATTTCCCAACAATAATCATAAATTATGCTTTTTTAATGATTGTAGCACAAGGTTGATACAATTATTCTTGATGTACATGAGGGGTTTACAGAACCCCTCCAGAACACACAATAGGTGGGGTTGGGGGTTGAATTCTTTATGAGGTGGGTCTCACATGAGGCCCACCTATTATGTGTGTTCTGGAGAGGTTATGTGAAACCTCTCATATACAGCAAGAATAATCCATGTTGATATGGAAATGTACTTTCACCTGTTTGGTCTCAATTATTTAAAATTCATTTTTCTCTTACTTATTAATTATGAATTTCATCATCTTTTAGTAAAATCTAGCATTACCCACGAGCTCTTGTGGCTCGTCTAATATGAGCCGGGCCCACGAGCTCTCCATTTGTTTTAATATTTTTTTATTTTTTATGTAAAAATCCTGATCCTTTTTTTCCAAGCTTGGGACTGACTACTTAATTTTTTTAAGTGAGCAGAGTTAAAATTGTACAAAAAAAACTTGTCACATATACAATTTTATTTTAAAAATAAAATATTATTAAGAAAACAACAAAGTTTGATAGATGTGACGAACTTAAATATCATTTATCTGGTTACACACAAGTTCAACATACCTATTTTGTTTTCGGAAATGCGCATCTTGTTAATCTTTTTTACACACGTAGCTTTTCAAAATATCTTCTTTGAGTCGGTTCCTGAACTTGAATAAAGTTCGCTTACATGCACAAAAAACAAACTCCGAAACTACAGTGCCAACCGAAGGTGTTAGTAGATCTTTTGCAGATCTTTTGCAATTGCAGAAATAATAAGATATCTACGTTTGTGATGTTGCCAAAACTCAAGTAAATCAAATTTCATTGCATCAACACGGTCTACGTTCCTAAGTATTTGATGATTAAATTATCTATGTAATTCAGCAAGCATTCCAGCTGGAGCTGCATCTGATGTCTTATTATATGCTGGAGACTTACTAGAAGAACATGCATAAAATATTTCATCCTTAATGTCTGTAAATAAATTCAAAAAATTTTCATCTTCTTCTTGAAGATTAAAAGGATTATACATTATTAAACATAAAAGAACGAATTTTATTTTCACGACGATACTATTTAATAATTTGCATAAGAGCATTAAATATGTTGTTAGCATTATGATGATAATTATCTTTAAAATAATTAATCTTTTATGCATGACCATAAGTGGACCGATTTAGTGTGCAATTGTAGTTATATAACATCTTTTATTAATACTTTCTCATAAATTCGAAGTAAATGATTTAACACCACTATATTTATATAAATAATGAACCATTTGTTTCTTGTGTTTAACAAAATGATCTATGCAATAGAAACGTAGAGTGTTTCTACTTATCACAACGTACCTTGATTGAAGATATTATCTCACGAGCGGTGTGAAATGTTCGTTGTCTCTCTATTGACATCAAACTTCACCATTCCTTCACGAGTATTTTCCTTCGAATACATCCTTGTGCTAGTATTGTGGAATTGGTACCAAGAAAATGAGTACCAAGTTGCAGTTGTGTTTGTGTTCCACTAGCAAGCCCATATTTGGCCTTATATTTGAGGTAACAATGGTTGAGATGGGTAGTATCGATACCCTTTTGTCATGCCAATCGTGTTTAGCAATATCTCATACTACTTTACGCTCTTGAACTTCGTCGATTGTATGCTCATTGAAATTAATTTAAAGTTTTTCCAACACTTCGCAGATTTTTTATCATTTTAATTCCCTGTTGCTTCGGAAATTTCTAGTTCAGATTCTGCAACTTTTTATCAACTTCATCAAAATCAATTGGATTATTGCTTTCGTAAGTGTCATCGTCAATGCCCAAATTCGACAAATCGTTGGGAATGGAGATGTCATTGAGACTGAAAAATTCATTATGAAATTGAGATTGTAACGTCATAGGTGAGTAGCCACTGAACAAGTCATCGACAAAAGAATTTGGATCCAAGCATTTGTATGTAATAAAATTGAAATGTATAAAGATGAAACACAATTATAGTAGAGAATGTAAGTTGAATAAAGATGAAATGTGTAAATCGAATGATGTAGAATGTAGATAATTGAATTGTATAAATATAAAACATATAAAGTTATAAATTGGATAAATTGAATTGAGATTTGAATTGATTTGATTTGAGTGTAATTTGATTGTAAGGAGAAAGTAGAAGAGAGTTGTAACTAATTTACGTGAAAAATGGATTGAATAATAAATTATTTAGAGTGATAAAAAAAAATAAAAATTCAGTGACCAATAATCACATTGAAAGAAAAGTGATCACAAAACTCTCCTAAAGTGACAAAATGATCCCACGAGCTAGCTACTCGGCTCTTCTGTAATATTTATCAAAATCTACTAAAAGTCTTATTTTTAACAAAATCAAACAAGGACTTAGCATCTCTGGATACATTGTGTATGATTAGGGTTGATAAGAGTAAGCTGTAAATCGAGGAGATTTTAAAATAACTTTTTGTGTAGATACATATTTAGAAAAATTGTTACTTTTATTAAATGAACTCTTACCTTATTTTTAACTTTTGATAAATAAATTATTTATTTTAAACCTTATTTAACTAACTCATAAGTAAATTTACACGTTGTTTTGTTGATCAATCCAAACATTTTTGGTATATGATTTAGGAAAGAGAAGCCATTTGGATTAGTTTAATCCAAGTATTATTTGCATCAAACACAAAACTACATTAAATTAATTTTAAACACACTCCTAGTGTTTAACACAACATTATCGCGACACTCAGGACATACTATAATATTGTAACTTCTATTGTCATTAATATTTAATTCTGCAATATTGTCTAAACAAATGTATAAATACATCGCAACAGAGTAAATTTCTACTCAACTAATCTCTCCTCATATTCATGATATCCTAAACTAGCGGTGGCAATGGACCGAACATCTACACGTTAACGAGCTGAGATCGACTTGGTTCACAAGCTGGCCGAGTCGAGTCCACGTGTTTTTTTTTGGTCCATATGTCGACTCGTGGGCTCGTGAACTTTAAGCTCGTTCGAGAGCTCGACGAGTCGAGCCTTGTTCGGCTCGATTCGAGCTCGAACATTTATGGATGAGATTTTGACGAGTCGAATTGACGAGCTACTTGAACTTTTTAGCACCCCTACGCTGTACCCATATCATATTACTCTAGGCATGACAATTCACTTGGAATACTAATGATTGGAAGACTCGACTCTCAAAAAAAAGTGATTAGCTAGTTAGAGAATAAAAACTATTTCAATAGGGAAAGTCAAAGAAAGATGACAGGATATGATCTGCAGACACGCATGCTAAGCTATTTCAATCACATCATCACATCACCGAAATTAAAATAAAGAAAAAGTCAATCACTGATCCTTACTGAGGGACCAGTAAAATGAAATAATGATGCATGTAATCATTCTCGGAGAACACAAAATTCTCATGTTCTTCTTAGTCCTGGTTTGTCTCCGTCCCTTATTTCAAAAATGCATTTTTTTCTCTTATTTTAATTACATACTCTACAATAAAATAGTATTACAAATAAATTCAAAAAAATTCTTATTTTTTAATTACACATTTTTCTAAAATCGCTATTTCAAAATACATTTTTTCCAAAATTTATTTTCAATGGAACCCAAACATAAATTTAGTATTAAACTTACTGTACTGGAGCTCTTTGATAGGGACTTCGACGGACCATTAAAATTCAAACCAAGGGCCGAGGTGAAAATCCCCTGTACGAGTAGTAGCACTCTTCTTTTTATGCCAAACAATAATAGGAATCCTAAGTAAAGACATTGATACTGATCTTGTAATTGAATCGATAGTCATGATGGCCTTAACATATACTAGTAATTCGTGAAGGTATCATAGTGTGATACACAGCAAAGGCCGCATTGTACCAATGATTAGCGAGGATTAGTATGGCATAATGAGGTTTAGATAGTGCATTAGTCATGATAGCTTATCTGTTATAAGCGTGACCAGGGCAACGATGATTACACTCTTATAATGGAAAAAAAAAAAATTATTGTTAGAAATTAAAACCTCTAGAATCTTAATATAGAAAACCTTTTGTTAGTGTCAAGATTTTCCATGTCAAATCATCAAAAAAAATTAGAGTGGAAGCACACTGTGATCCATTGAGAATGAAGATTGATAGCGAGTTCTTGATCTTCCTTTTCAATACGATTTCTCTTCAGAAAGAAGTCTCTGTGTTCTTCTGATAATGTGATGACAAAGAGAATGAGAAATCACGTATGAATTGAGAATCTAACCCTAATATATATTTCCACGTGTATTTTGGCACATCATAAAATACAACCAAAGAAAATTGATTTCTATATTATATGCTCAAAACTCAATAACTTTAATCCCTATCAGATAACTGTAAATGAGCTTAACCTTAAGATAACATTTAATACATATTTAATTACATAAATAGGTCCACGTGACAAATTATTTTAGAAGAAGTAGTTGTGCCACTAAATTAATTCACTAATATACTTTAGAATTGAAGCACAGGCAATCTTGATTTCTCTATAAATTGAGATTTGGCAAACAAACATTCCTCGCAAATCAAAATTCTCTATCCATCTCTCTCTTCTCTCTGTCACACACACACACAAACATGAATACCAAACTAACATGCCTGGCTATCTGTGCTGCACTCGTGTTGCTTCTTGCGTATGAAGCTCAGATAACAAGCGCTGCCGTGACTTGCAACCCACTGCAGCTGAGCCCATGCGCCAGCGCCATCACCTCCGCCTCCACTCCCACCGCTGTGTGCTGCACAAAAATAAAGGAACAGAGGCCTTGCCTTTGCAATTACATGAAGAACCCTAATCTTCAGAAGTTCATCAACTCCCCTAATGCCAGGAAAGTTGCCAACACCTGTGGCACTCCATTTCCCAGATGCTAAATTTTGCCAAAAGTGCCTCTCCATTCCTAGTTGCTGATTAAATTCCGTTGCTTTATGATTATTATATCGGTTGATGTGTCATCTCATATAAGTTTTCTATATAATATGAGTAATTAATGTTCTCTTTAATTATTAATATTAGTAATTAGGCCATTATGGAGAGAGTGTAATGTTAAAGTGAATTTTAATTTCTTCATGTACTGTTATGTGTTTGTAACTTTGGTATGAAAACCATATATGGTTAAAGATTTTCAGTTTCTTGTCCAACTACAATTTCCAAATAAAATATGCATATTTAAACGATATAGGAATGAGTAATGCTATGTAGCCCTACTGTGGTTGTAACCCCAGTCTAGGTGGCTTTAAATGATAGGCTAAATGTTTAATTTCACATATCATTTAATGTCACTTTAACGTCACCTAGATTGAGATTGTAACCCCAGTGAGGCTAAATAGCATTACTTTATAGGAATTCACCCGTAATAAAAAAAAGTCACGTAAGATTGTAACTTGCAACTAGAAATATTAGTCTTGAAATTTGACTCTAGTATGAGTGTTAATTAGATCGAATTATCCCCGGCCTTTTGAGCTCTTATACCAAATTGAGTCTCATGTTTCCATCCTAAGATTTCAAAATCTTACATTTAATGTTTTCTTCATTTTATAAATGTCAATTGCCAATAAAATGAAGAATAATGCTATCTGGTGCTAGAGCATCCTATGCGACATTATGTGATATATTCAATCAAAAATGAAATTATGTAATTCATTTAATTGAACTCATAATTTAAAGTCACTAATGCTGTCACCTAAACTAGTGTTAAATACTAGTGATGCCAAATAGCATTACTCTAAAAAATCAAATATGGTTCGAGTCATCAAGAGGCAGAGCATTGAAATTTTTAACTTATTAAGAGCCCATTTGTCAGGGCCCTTAATTTTATTTTTATTTTTATTTTTATTTTGTATTATATGATATTTTTTGACCTACCATAAAAAATTCTTCCAACAATGGAGCTAAATTTCCTTCATTTCAGATTTTAGGCCATTCTGGTTCACACCAAATCTTCATATGTTGGTATCACGTCTTTTTTCCAATTACAGTGATCATTAAGATCCAGAATATTGGTACATTTTCTACTTCTAAATATGAAAACTAAGAGTGTGTATGGTACGAATTTTTGAGGGAAGAATTGATTTTTGAACAGTGATATGATGGGAAATGTGTGGTTGAAAAAGAAGAAAAAATTATTGATGTGATGGAAAATATTATTTTATTGAAGAATGTGTGGTTGAAAATGAGAATTGATTTACTGTAGAAAAGGAAAATTTTTACCAAACATTTTGTAATTGTAAACTTTGGGGCCTGATTTTTAATTTTGGAATAGTAAACACCTGAGCTGTAAATTTTTCCCGTGTTAAATACTAGTGATGCCAAATAACATTACTCTAAAAAATCAAATATGGTTCGAGTCATCAAGAGGTAGAGCATTGAAATTTTTAACTTATTAAGAGCCCATTTGTCAGGGCTCTTAATTTTATTTTTATTTTGTATTATATGATATTTTTTGACCTACCATAAAAAATTCTTCAACAATGGAGCTAAATTTCCTTCATTTCAGACTTTTAGCCATTCTGGTTCACACCAAATCTTCATATGTTGGTATCACGTCTTTTTTCCAATTACAGTGATCATTAAGATCCAGAATATTGGTACATTTTCTACTTCTAAATATGAAAACTAAATTATTGCACTAATTTTTAAATTTGTGAACTCCTACTTTCTTAAAACATTAATAAAATTTAAAATTCATACGATGGATTAATTTAGGAAAGTTGTAACTGGGTTATTTTCTAGGAAATTTTCAAAATAAAAGGTCTTGAGAAGATGTAATGAGCATACCATGTTGAGGATCTTCAGTAGATAAGTTTTACGAATTACAGCTACTTTTCAAGACACGTAGAATCAACAGAACTAATGTTAAAAGACGACAACCATGACAATACACTGACTTTTGCTTTCTAAAAGCAGTACACACAACGTACATAGACAGCTTAATGAGAACCCCCTTCATATCAGTCGATTTCATAGTAACTCCACAAACCTTTAGCAAAGATCTCATCGAACCAAGGTCGAGCTTTTTAATATTCACCGCCCTTTTGTTGCTGCTGATTTTCTGCAAAGCTAGAAGAGGTCATTCCGAGTCCTTCGTTGTTATGTTTTTCCCATCCACCCGTATCAGCCTTGGAATGGGACCAGTAATACAAGATAGAACCCACCATTGATAATAATGTTAGAGCAGCACTGGCAGCAAATACACCCTTCCGGAGAGTGGCGCATGATAAGTGTTCAATGTGAAAATTTGCACGGTATTTTGTATGATATGCATTCCTTGCTGATCCTGCCAATAAGCATGCTTCTGCCCCCAAAAAGCAAACCCTGGTGATTGTTTGAAAGTCAATGCAAGTGAATAGAAAGAATTCAGCATGTTTACACGATTGAATAAAACGACAGAACCCAAGTATATCAAGATGGGCAGATCATGAAACAGGTCAATACATAGAGGCCATTGCTGACCTTTCTGAGTCTCTGATGAATTTTCCAGATTTACAAGCCATTACTGCTGATGTGCCATCGACCAACTCAATATGTAGTATGTTATGCAATGGGATTGGGTAGCAGGGGATTACAAAATCTCAAAACATAAGACTAGTTTCCCCAGGTGCATGTTCAAGTCAATCCATATCTAGAGCTAAATGATTGAAAGCATACATGCAATAATGACTAGAGCAAACACTTCCCTCATTTGCCTCCCCGGAAAACACTTATAAAGAACATAAATATAGAATAAAAAAAAAAGAAATGCACAAATGGTGAACAAGAAGCAATTAGATTGATTACATTCTGTTAGATTATTAGAGTTTATGATTTATTCTAATTTTTGGAATATCACTATTTTTATTCAAGTCTTTAACTTTATATACTTGGGAATATCTAAGTCAATAGGATAATTATTAGGCGATTCTTGCAGGACATTTTAAATACAAGGCCATCTCTGGATTTCGGAACTTGTTTAATAAACTCCATTAGTGTAAGTTTAGTTTCAGCCTTTGGGAAGAATTTCTTGACAGGTGGTCTTAAACTATACAACTGTAATAGAAAGTAACTTTTGGGGGGATAAATCAGGTAATATTTTGACAAAAAATTGGTAGTATATGAAAACAGAAAGAAAATCCCAAGAAGTGACACAAGTATCCAAAAAAGTCATGCATCCAAGCTTCTTGTAGATAACAAATTTATTAACTCTATTGAGGCTCATCACAGATAGCAAGGTCACATGGATCAATTTATTCCTTTCGTATAACGCCACTGTTTAATATGGTCTGTGATTGTTTGCAGGTCAGGAAAGAGCTAACAAAAAAATTAAATTTTTTTGTGTCAACCAGCCGCCTTAAGTAGAAGTTGAAACTCAGACAAGATTGAAACAACCAAGTTCAAAGATCAAACAAGTTACAGAAATTTTATGATGACCTCAAGCTTCATTTGAACTAAGATAATTCCCTGGTATCAATCTCGATCTATGTTGCAAAAATTCCACCTTTTTCATTTTGCATACGTTACAGAGTTAAGGTAGCAATGTAATGTGTCTTCATCAATCCTCATGACAGGAGTTGGACAGATAAAATACCATTTTTGACTGTCCAAGTATTATCTTCTTTGATGCATATTATAAAGAAAGTACGGAAGTGTTCCTCTCCTTTCTTGGCTTTCATGATAGAGTGGAAAAGAAGTGAAATAGAAGATAACAGTTTTCTACTCTAATCCAACTTTTCTCCCACTTTCTCAAAATATACAAAACAAAAGAATTTTGCTCCCTTAAATTTCTTATTTTCCAGTATTTTATTTTATCTTGTCAACCAAACAAACCTTGAAGGAGTGATGGGCAAGCATAACACATAAAACTAAGTCTTTTTCCCTATAAATTTGGAGTAGGCAGCTTTGTTCAATCCACAGTTACATCTACTAAACAACTAGGGGAATACATTAATCTAACATTTTACATACATATATACCAAAAAAAGACACTAGGTTTTGGTGATGAGTTTGGTCATCGAACATGCTAAAAAAATTGAATAAAGATTAGTGTACGCTGTGTTCCTCTCTTGATTTGGTTTTGTTTTATGCTGAATAGAAATGTTTTAAGAAAGCTATCATAGAAGATATTTGTTTGAACACCAACTCTGACTGGAACTTGATATTCAAATGTGTAAAGCATTATCTCAATATTTTTCAGAATTCCACATCGTAACAGGGGTCTAACAAGCAGTTTGCAGAAGGAAACTGGAGGGTCATAAATAGGTCCAGTGGCAGCCAAGGATATTAGGCTCCTATTTGGTACAGATTCTTTAAACCTTATTTTTCTCCAAACTCATTTTTCACCACACATTCTCTTAATAAAATAATTTTGCACGAGGACTTATAACTTTTCTCTATTTTTTAACCACACATTTTTTCAAAAATATCACTTTACAAAATCTATTCTCAAAAATCTATATAAAACATGCCCTAGGTAAAATAACTAAAAACTAAATTTCAAGTTTCCTTGAATCAAATTATTTGGATTCAACAATGCATTGCACATCAGTGGTCTGTATCACCTGTAAGGAAGATGTAATCAACTCTATGAGGAACACAAAAATGGAGTGGTAGTGCAACATTTAAGATTCGTACACCGAGACTTTTAACTCATAAAAATAGGACATAAGACAACCCTAAATTTATCTCAATGTAACTTCGTAAACTATCAGCTGATATCAGGAGGAAATAGGGGTGACCAAAGAGCGAAAGTGACCAAAATTAGAATCAATACCTAATTAAACCATAGAAAGCAAGTCACCAGACACAAAAAGTTGACCACGAACAATAATACAATATAATCACAAACATCACTATTGTTTTTTTTCTTTTCTCCATTCTTAAAATTCCCTCGGTCTTTAAATCTCCTTTATTGATTTACAGCAAGCTAAACACAAACGAAGTTGCAAAATGAACCAAAAATCCACATTACAGCATTAACAATCCCACATAATATCACATGTGAAGTCTATTAAACTAAGAATACAAAACAAAATTGGCAAATTAGTTAGTACAACATTCAAATTTGTCATCATCTAATCACATGTAAAACAACTGTGTGGGACCCCACTGTCACACTCATATTATTGAATCCAGTTCACGTAACATATAAGCAGTCAAAAAAGGCACAAAACGGTAAATAAATTGAATCGACAAGTACAATAGAGTAAATTCAGAAATTACCATGAGAAAATGAAGAAGAAAATAGCACAAGAAGTAGAGCCCCCACCCATCATCCCTCTGCCAAAACACAAGCACTTGGTGACGCCGTTAACCACCGTCTGGCTAATCAATAGCAGCCCAAACGCCGCCAAACCGTACACCGTCGACGCGTCAGTGCCATACAAACAGTACGTCTTCTCATCATACTTGTCCGGCACCACTGTTGCCTTCCAACAAAAACCCACTCAAAGAATTTACTACTTTCAAGAAAATTGACTGTAAAACAAAGAAATAATAACGCGAAAAGCAGTAAATGGGAGAATACCGTGCTACGTCGTCGTTCAGCACCGACAGCAAATACGAAGGCAATAAGGTGAAGGGAGATGATAATTACAAGAACGGGAATAGAAACTCCCATTTTTTAGCTTAATCTTTAGCTTTCTCACTGTTTCAGTTCACTTTTTTCTTGAGGTGCTTTGTGTGAATTATTGTGCTGGTGCTTTGAAAATTATGTCGCAGAAAACAGGAAAGTGAAACAAATCGGGAATTACGGCTTTCTCCTCCTCTAAATTGCTTTTTGATGCTAATGTGGAATTATTAATAATATTCAGTGCCCGGCTTAAAGTGCGGCTGGACGTGGAGACGAAGTTTCTTGGTTTACGAGTTGAAACGGGCATAGCTTTGTTTCGTCGGGTTCGAGGCGAATTTCAGAATTTAAACTTTTAAATCGTAGGGAGTAATCAATTTTTTTTTCATTTATAGTTCGAGGCGAATTTCAGAATTTAAACTTTTAAATCGTAGGGAGTAATCAATTTTTTTTTTTCATGTATAAGAATTTTATAGAACTAAATTTGTTAACTTAAAATCAACAATAAAATATTTCATTCCACATGTACAAAATCAAACCAAGATTTTTGTTTCTATTTTACAATATGGTTACAAGATATCTATGAAACCAAATTGGTGTGGTGTGGTGTGGTGGGGTGGGGGGAGTGTCCAAACAATCTATTAATAGAAAATGAGAAAAAATAAAAATAATCAATGATTATCAATGTTTCTACCTTAGTTATAGTGGAAGAAGATTTCTTTTCCTTACATGTGTATGATAAATAAACTTTGCACTCATAATGAATTCAATTTCACATAAAACAGGAAATAAATTTCTTGTTTTCAAAAAGAGTTAAATTTTACACACTTTCTCACCTTGCACGATGCTCTCAACATTTAGAGAAAAAAATTGTTATTGCAACAACAATAACGATATATTACCGAAGGTCATAAATATTTTCATAATGTAACAGTAAAATTGAAAAAATTAAATCACATCATATTTAACTATATATTACACTCAATTACCCCATAGAAGACACAAATTCACATTAATTAATAACAGATTATAGATCGAGAAAAGAAATTTAATTTCACACACAAATCAATGATCCGATCAACATGATATTATATTGAAATAATGTAATTGAATTTAGAGGCAAAACAATACAGTAATCAATTAAATATATAAAATCTATCAGTCAATGCAATTAAAAAAATTAGGGTTAATAAACAATCAGATCAACAAAGATGTGTGTAATGTTCCATAAATATATACCGAGAGGGTGCTACACAATGGAATGAATATTCCTAATCGAGACACTAATTCTGTGATTTACAATACCATTGTTGAAGAAGTCTCATTATTTGGAGCAACCGAACAAAGGTGAATGAGTACAAACGACAATGAGTTTTTTTAAAAAAAAAAAAAAGAA
>OU503051.1:21328053-21338138 GCA_912172775.2 Fraxinus pennsylvanica
AAAATTACATTGAAAAATTTGTATGGCAAAAATAATAAATGTTAATGAAATAATTGAATTTTTTTTAAAGAAAATGCGAGTTAGACGCTTTTCTTTAAGACTTACGTTTAATGCATCTTTAACTATTTTCGATATCTATTTAGACTATTCGATATGCCTAAATGTAGTTCTTCAAATAAGTTTTTAGATGACATAAGCAATTTGCAGATTCAACTAGCGTATGATCGTTGGAGAATTTTTAAAGTTAGCATGTTATCGAAATTTTAGAAATACTAATTTTGAACGGCTTACTTTGACAAGTCGTAACATTTGCTACGATTGATCATTTCGTAATCCATCAATGACGTAGAAAACTAGACCGTGAGCACTTCAAAATGGTATTAAGAATGCAATATTTCGATTTCGTTTCATATCCTATAATGACTTCGAAAATTGAAACAAAAACATAGAAAATTTAATGGTGAAAAAAAAAAGAAGCAAAGTTGGGGGGTCACTTGACCCCCCTGGCCACCCTTTATGTTCGCCCATGTATATAAAAGTTGACAATAGGATAGGAGTTACTGTCAAAATAAGAAACTTGATAAATGCAGTCAATGTTTGACTCCACATATCATTGGAGATAAAGAACTAAGAGCATCTCCAAGAGACTCTTTAAACATGATATACTCTCTATTTTAAAGAGTCAACATTTAAAATCATGCTCCAAGAGACACTTTAAATTAACATTTTAATTTAGAGAGTAGGTTTGACTCTCCACTCTCCAAATTTGGAGAGTCCAATTCACTCTCTATAATTAAATGCATTCAAAGTATTTCAATTTTCAATGTAGAAAAACAATAAAATAATCTAAAGAAAAGCTAGTTAAAATAAAAGATAAAGAAAAATAATAAATATTTTTGGGAGTTGTAAAATTATGTGTTAAATATAAAGAGCTTGTTGGAGTATTTCAAAATTTTAACTCTCTAAATATATAGATGCTCTCCAAATGATAGAACTCTTTAAAAATAGAGAGTTTCTTGAAGATACTCTAAGCATTGAGGTCAATTATGTAATGGCTTGGTTGTTTCTAAAAATTCAGAAACATGCATGGGAAAGGAAAAAAGGGAGTGACAATGGACAATACATAATAATGAGGAGAAGTAATAATAAACACATCCCATGCGGGGTTGTGTAGAAGAGTGGGAGAAAGAGTTTCAAATACCTGTCACAGGGGTGTGAAGAGAATGAAAAGTCAGAAAGCAAGCATCCAAATCAGTAAGTGTTGGTCCCATTGGTATCCTGTAAATAGGATACCTACAAAAGTAAATCTTTCCCAGTGAGTCATTATATGGTTACACACAGATCAGTAAATGAGTCAAGCATCACACGAGTTTGCAAATAATTGTTACCAGGCCACAGAAATCCAACTGGATTGGAGTAAATCACAACTTCTGAGGGTTTTTAGTTCAGGATAGCGGAGAGCAAGATCATATATCTGTGAGAATTTCAGTATAGAAATCATGAGGAAAAGAGGATGGAACTGTTATTTAACTTCTCTGCCGTAAAAGAAATTAAAAAAGAAAAAAACAGTTGTGATTCATTCAGAATCTAAAGAGGAACAAACCTTGTCTGTCAAAGGCTCTCGACTGTAAGGTTGGTCTCTTTCAAGATACTCAAACAGCAAGCAACCTTGTGAACTTCCAGATTCACCTTCATCATTAGAAAGACCTTCTCGAAATGCCACATTCTGATCACTCACAGACAATTGGTCAATTCTAAGAGGATTCTCACTTGATTGACAACGATAAAAATATTGTTGGCTTGAATAATTCAAGCCACCTCTATCCTGTCCGCAGTCACTGCTTCCATCACTACTAGAATCCGCAATACTATCACTGTCACTTTCCTCACCAAGTCGCCTATCACAAAATGTAAATGCGAGACTAGTTTGAGGAACATTAATTTGCCAAAACTATAAATGAGTACTAAACCAGTGTACATCAATCAATTAAGAACAACTAAGAAAGGGGAAAAGGCCTAATGACATTTGACATGCCACATTATAAGTTGTAACGTCTAGCACAGCAGCCAAGGATAAGACACAGTAAATATATCCTGTAAGTATTTTGACTAATAAAATGAAAAGAAATAAAGCACCATGACTCCGCACAAAACCTCGAGGTCACATAATTAAGACACCTATAATATTGGTTTTACAAGCTGCTGATAAGCATTGTAAATTAAATAATTTATAATGGGACCACCAATAAGTGGAAACAGAATCAGTGCATCTCACACACAAAAAGCATCTTATTTATACAGACTATAACCACCCACACAACCAGTAAAAAAATAAAACAGAAGAGCTTGGATGTCCATGTAACACTCGTCTGTGCATTCCATTGAGCAAAAAGTGGGTGTGTGTTCAGGCACCATATCTTCCCTTTTAGAGTTCATTTGTTACTCTAGAAAGTTGCAAGGTGTGTTTCTTCATGTATACAACTGAAAGATAACTGTAAAATATTGAGTTGCTAATAGCTTCAATAGTCACGAGCGTAAATAACTAAACGCCATGAAATTATGTAAGCAGACTAAACAAAATTACTCCACTGTTGTCTAGCAAATTAAAGATATTAGTGATTTATTAAGGAAGATGACAAAAATAGAGCAGAAAGAAAAATCAGTCATTTTGTTGAGTGTGAGAGAAATAAGTGAAGCATATTGCAAGGAAATTAAATGATAGAACTTAAAATCGTTTTCTCCGTCCATTCATGACTGTGATAAACATATTTTCAATTTTCAATTTTGACATTTTCACATGAACACTTCCAAAATGTCCATGATTAAGCTGGTTCATGTAATTGACAAAAATTCCCAATCCTTACTTTTGTGGAAAACTGAAGTTTTCCATCAAACAGTCACTTTCTCAACTCTTACCAAAAACATGAAGCCAATTTAAACCAAGACATTCTACTACGAATGAAGGGAACACAAGTAACCATCCAAAGTAGACAGTATATTTCACTTATAATCTAACAAGCTATTTATTAAAGATACAGAATCACACAGACACACACACACACCCCTACATGTGTATGTGTATATTGATTTAAGACATAACACACATTCTCCCTCCAACCATCCCTCTCATTCTCACATATACAGGAATCCATATTGACAACGTTCAAAAATAAACATTTCTATTTCCATTTATCTGTATAACAAATTCATGATTTTATTTCCAGTATCGACATGTGTGTTCAAAATCTTCCACAAAAGCATTACTGCTCAACTTGGATTAGTTCATTCTTGGAACTTGGAAGTATGCATCACATGGCAAATCAAAAATAGCTACAGAAATGATTAATTGTCTACAGTGTGTTGAACCATAAGCTGAAAAATCAGAAGTTGTTCTTGGCAAGAAATGCCAAACTTAAAAGGGGAGTTTCATAGTGTAGCTTGGCAACCACAACGATAACAATAATGCAAAAATAATTTGCCAACTTGATCTCAATAAAAATTAAAAAATAAAATGCATGAAATGTAACACGGGAACAGCAGGTCTTTGAGTCTTCATCAGTTTATCCTTTATTTTTCCTTTGGAAAGTATTAGGCTCTCTGAATTCATGCCATGGTGCTCCGTGAGGTTCATATTTATCTGAAAGGAACTTATGCAATGAGTGTAGATACCTTGATTTTGCTGAACTCTTTGAATGGTCAGCATACAATTGAATACCCGATAAATAGGGCACATAATATTGAACCACAGAATCAATGTCATTCAATATCAACGGCACTCCAGCACCATATGCACTCCATTCCGTGAATGATTCCCATAAATCACCAAGCACAAAGTATGGCTGAAACTCCACATTGGACGTTTTCCATCCCCTAATAGTCGTCTGTTAACAATTTTCAACATATTCAGTCGGCGTCCATTTAACAAAAGATCAATAGCTAATAAACAAGACAAAACTCATTAATATAAGATTTTCAACTTGTTAGCACTACATCTTTCGAGTTAAAGAAGGTTATTATACTAGCAAAGCTAAACATTATCTTTAAGACATAATTTTCTGCATATTAATGTTATAACTGCAGCTTTGCTTCCTTGAGGCAGGAAAAAAATGCCACTAGCTTCCTGTGATAAAACGTAACAATAAAAGAGTAGTGGTGATGAAAAAATTCCCAATTTTTAATTTCAATAAACAATAGTTTAGCTAACTAAAAAAAATGATTTTACATCTACTTTGAATTTAGCACGTGCACATTGCTCCAGATGCATAAAAACATACTACAGAAAACAACCATTAAAAACACATTTCAAAAATCCTTCCATCAACTACTTATTCAAAAACTCAAAAAAATTCTTCTAAATTATGGGAACTAAATTTTAAATGTAGAATCAGTAAGAAGCATTGAGAGATGACCACTTCAATAAACAGGTCAAAACAATAAAAACCATCAAAGAAACTAGTAAATTACCAATTCTTCGAAACAACCAAGGAAACAATTGTCCTGGCTAAACAAGCTACAACCTTCGATGAATAAGATCTCATCTAAGCAAAATTCAATGTTCCATAGCACTCGCACTTTCAAAATCGCATTAAATATCCTAATAACATTAATAGAATAAACCCATCTTTTGGAACTAAATACTACTAACAAAGTCAAATATTAACTAAGCACGAATTCCAAAGCGTCAATTAATGTACAAGCAATGAAACCTTGGATAAATGTTGAGCCGGAACTGAAGGGATGATGGACTCCAAGAACCTCTCCAGATTACAAGACGGCGACGGCTCGGTTGCCGCCACCGTCGGCGCAGCATCAGCCGGCTTGGCTTTTTCCAGAGGCTCGTCTGCTCGGCTCTGGGAGTGACTGGCGGTGACGTCACTTTGGGCTCTCCGCAGGTGATCTCGAC
The DNA here is from genome assembly GCA_912172775.2 of Fraxinus pennsylvanica. Taxonomy (NCBI): domain Eukaryota; kingdom Viridiplantae; phylum Streptophyta; class Magnoliopsida; order Lamiales; family Oleaceae; genus Fraxinus; species Fraxinus pennsylvanica. Next base: position 21,332,957 of record OU503051.1, read on the forward strand.
TCCGGCGAGCCCTCGCTACACTGTAAAACCGATCTTCCCCGTTTCTACTCCTATTAATCTGCAATCCTGCCACTAGCATTTCCTCTTATATATTAAAAAATCCCAAAAACCTTAATCTATCGATATATCTTTATAGCCCTATACCCTCTATATATAAAGACCTTTCTGTTTATATATATCTGTTATATATGGCTCTATGTAGGATTATTTGATCAAATTAGTTGTTTCAAACTCAATGCAATCGATTCAAGGTATAATTTTTTGTGTTTAAAGAAAAGGAGTTAAATCCGCGGATTTGTGTCGACAAACTCGAGGAATTGAAGCTGATTAAGACCCAAGCTATGTTGTTCGAGATCAACTTTTTCACAAGTTCTTCAAAGAGAGATGCTAACATTTGTGTATATGTATATGTGTATCTATTTGCGGGGAGAGAGAGCGCGTAGATAGATATAGCTCTTGTTTCATCCAATTTTTTGGAAATACATTTTTCTCTTTCTTTTCAACCATATATTTTTTACACTTAAATTCAAAACTTTTTGCTTATTTTTTAAATATATAATCTCCATCAATCCACTATTTCTAAATTCGTTCTTATAATAAAATGGGGCTCAAATATTCTAATAGAGAGGGTTTTCGAGGAAGGATTTTGCTATTTTTACCAAATAAAAAAAAAAGGTCGGAAAAAGTGACCTAAATGATGTGGAAGGAAAAATTGAATGAAAAATTGACTATGTTTTAAATTGGAAATGATTGAGTGTCATATTGCATTATGTAATCTTGGATGTACATATATATATTTTTAAAAATTTTATGAGCTTACAAATGGGAATTGTTCTACATGTACATTAAGATTTACACATTGGTGTACATAATCTTCAGTGATATTTCATCATTGATCGGTAACAAAATAATGTACAAGTAACGTTTCATTATTGACGGGTGAAAAATGTCATTTGTACATTATATACACTAGGGTTTACACGTAGCAAAACCCTACAAATGGTAGTGCAAGGAGTTGGAGGAAAATTAAAAAGACGATTTTGCCAGTGGGACATAATTTTAGCCCTTGTTTGTCTATCATTATTTTAAACTGTTTTTTTCTCAAATTCATTTCCAACATCACATTTTTACAATAAAATATTTTATACGTAAACTCAAAACTTTTTTCCACTTTTTAGCCCTACATTCTTCACAAATTCTATATTTCAAAACTCGTTTTTCTACTTTAATCACAAATTTTATCAACTTTTATTAAAATTTACTGAAAAAACTAATTATTAGCTAAACTAAACACGAGCTAAAAGTTATTTATACTATCCAATCAAAAATAAATTTTACTTTCAACCACACATTTAAAATAAAATAATCCGCACATTTTGTGATCCCATCACTATTCGTACTTAAAAGTTCCTAATAATCAATCCAAAACACATGCAAGGCATAGCAAAAGCTTCTACTCTTTATTCTTGCCTGACAAACAACGTTGCGATTAAATAATATTATATATTAACTATTTAAATATATTAATATCTTTTAGTCTCTGTTTGTCTCCCTTTAAAATAAGACTTTTTTTTTTTTAAATAATGGCCATAGGATTAATTTGATTATATAATGCGTTATTATTATTATTATTATCATCAGTTGAGATTTCTTGTTTTGATGGGTTGTGTATTTAATATAAAGATGATAGTACAATGTTAGGTGGAATAATTTTAATCAATTTGATGAAGGTTAGTTTTTACTTTTTAGGTACGACAAATGGTCGACAGACGCTACGGTATAAACATTTTAGTAAAATACTTTTATTAAACGCCAAAAATTGTACTAAAAATGTCCAAGAAGAAAATAAGAACAATGTTGGGTTGGGCTGTTTGTCAAGGAGGGTGTCACTCATTTAGTAAAATACTTTTACTAAACGCAAAAAATGGTACTAAAAATGTCCAAGAAGGAAATAAGAACAATGCTGGGCTGCTAAGGAAGGACAAACCTCTCACAGTTTTTTTTTGGGTTGGGGTGTGGGTGGGACTTTCTTTCATTTTTAATTCATATGGATCCTGCGTGGATCCCATCACAATGTGAGAGGATGTCAACAAAAGTGTCAAATTTTTTCTGAGAAAATGATTTAATTCAGTAAATAAATTATACATTAACTATCTTATCTACATGAGTAATGTTATGCAGCTCAATTGAGATTATCACCTTGTTTGAGCCTCATTTTATCAAAAATTCATTTTGAACCACACATTTTTCAATAAAATAATATTATACATAAATAAATGAAAAATTCTTCATTTTTATTTTTTAACCACACATTCTCCAAAAATCACTATTCAAAAATGNCATTAACTATCTTATCTACATGAGTAATGTTATGCAGCTCAATTGAGATTATCACCTTGTTTGAGCCTCATTTTATCAAAAATTCATTTTGAACCACACATTTTTCAATAAAATAATATTATACATAAATAAATAAAAAATTCTTCATTTTTATTTTTTAACCACACATTCTCCAAAAATCACTATTCAAAAATGTATTTTTTTTCTTTCAAAATAGAGCTCAAACAAGGGCTATAATTCTAATTTAGGACTTTCTTTCATTTTTAATTCATATGGACCCCCCGTGGATCCCCGTCACAATGTGAGAGAATGCCAATAAAAGTGTCAATTTTTTTCTGACAAAATGATTTAATCAAGAAAATAACTTAGACATTTGCTATCTTATCTATGCGAGTAATGTTATGTAGCTCAATTGGGATTAAAATTCTAATTTAGGGAATATTAACATGACATTAAATGATATGTGAAATTAAATAATTTAATCTTATTTAATTTTACATTTCATTTAATCAATCATCTAGCGTCGCTAACACTGAAATTGTAATCCTAAGGTTATATAGCATTACTCCATCTATGCATATAATGCTGTCTAAGCACAAATGTGATCGAACCATCCTACGTACACACTTCACTTTGCACTATATCACGTGACAAAAACACACATCACATTATTGGACAGATCCCTTTCAAAGATGGTCCATTTTCTTATGCCAAATTAATGGTGGAAATCATGTGCCAAATTAATTTGACTGACGCGTGTATGGCTAGATTTTGAAGACGGTCCATTTTCTTATCCGATGAAATCTGATTATACATATCCCGAGGGGAGGAAATGGGAACGTGGCGGATATCATTTGGGTTAATTAATTGTTAACTACCATGTTAATATTCGTAAGCTACAATTAATTATCTATTAAATATGTAATTATTTTCATGATAACGTTACTATTGTTCTTCAAAGGTCAATTTTACGCGTAATACTTTTCTGCATTACACCGCGTGGATTTAAACGTCTACATGTCGTTCAAAAATCATATGACAATAAAAGAAAGGGTAATTGGCGCAAAACGTCCCTATCTATGACAGACTGTGTGGAAAACGTCCATACGTATGATTTTTTGGTACAGGACATCCCTACCTTTGCATTTTCTTGCGGAAAACGTCCTTTTCATCAATTTTTAACATAAAATGACCATTATACCCTCCTAAATAAATAAAACAAAAAACAAAATAAAAGAAAAATAAAGAATAAATTGCAATTTGCTCTGAAACTTTTTTAAAATGCAAATGCGTCCAAAATTTTAAGAAAATCCCAAATCATCCAAACCTCACCAATTCATCCAATCTCAAATCATCCAAACCNTGCAGCTCAATTGAGATTATCACCTTGTTTGAGCCTCATTTTATCAAAAATTCATTTTGAACCACACATTTTTCAATAAAATAATATTATACATAAATAAATGAAAAATTCTTCATTTTTATTTTTTAACCACACATTCTCCAAAAATCACTATTCAAAAATGTATTTTTTTTCTTTCAAAATAGAGCTCAAACAAGGACTATAATTCTAATTTAGGACTTTCTTTCATTTTTAATTCATATGGACCCCCCGTGGATCCCCGTCACAATGTGAGAGGATGCCAATAAAAGTGTCAATTTTTTTCTGGCAAAATGATTTAATCAAGGAAATAACTTAGACATTTGCTATCTTATATATGCGAGTAATGTTATGTAGCTCAATTGGGATTAAAATTCTAATTTAGGGAATATTAACATAACATTAAATGATATGTGAAATTAAATAATTTAATCTTATTTAATTTTACATTTCATTTAATCAATCATCTAGCGTCACCTACACTAAAATTGTAATCCTTAGGTTATATAACATTACTCCATCTATGCATATAATGCTGTCTAAGCACAAATGTGATTGAACCATACTACACACTCACTTCACTTTGCACTATATCACGTGACAAAAACACACATCACATTATTGGACAGATTCCTTTCGAAGATGGTCCATTTTCTTATGCCAAATTAATGGTGGAAATCATGTGCCGAATTAATTGACTGACGCGTGTATGGCTAGATTTTGAAGACGGTCCATTTTCTTATCTGATGAAATCTTATTATACATATCCCGAGGGGAGGAAATGGGAACGTGGCGGATATCATTTGGGTTAATTAAGAGGGTGTTTGACACCCATTTTTTTGAAAGAATGTGTTTTTGAATAGTGATTGATGGAAGAATGTGTGGTTAGAAAGTAAGGAAAATTTTTAGGTTTATGTGTAATATTATTTTATTGATAGAATGTGTGGTTGAAATAAAGAAAGAGAAAAAAATGAGAATGAGAATGAGAAAAAAAATGGGTGCCAAACGGGGGCTAATTGTTAACTACCACGTTAATATTCGTAAGCTACAATTAATTATCTATTAAATATGTAATTATTTTCATGATAACGTTACTATTGTTCTTCAAAGGTCAATTTTACGCGTAATACTTTTCTGCATTACAACGCGTGGATTTAAACGTCTACATGTCGTTCAAAAATCATATGACAATAAAAGAAAGGGTAATTGGCGCAAAACGTCCCTGTCTATGACAGGCTGTGTGGAAAACGTCCATACGCATGATTTTTTGGTACAGGACATCCCTACCTTTGCATTTTCTTGCGGAAAACGTCCTTTTCACCAATTTTTAACATAAAATGACCATTATACCCTCCTAAATAAATAAAACAAAATAAAAGAAAAATAAAGAATAAATTTCAATTTGCTCCTAAACTTTTTTAAAAAGCAAATGAGTTCAAAATTTTAAGAAAATCCCAAATC
>OU503051.1:21526280-21544647 GCA_912172775.2 Fraxinus pennsylvanica
GGCGTTAACTTTGTAGCTTTATTTGAATTCAATTTGGTTAGTATTTTGATTGCAACCTTGTCTGTTCGTTCACTCTTTCGTCGGGGAAGAGATTGTGAGAAAATTGCAAATGGAGTACTCTTTAGTTGGGTTTTGACATGGATCGACAAGGACCGGAGGTAGTGGTGGGGCTGGCCGGCGGAGAGTGGATTGGGACAGTGTGGGCATCGATCCGTCACTAATGTAGGGGTTCCACAAGGCCACACTTAATTTATGGGTTCGATCATTCGAACGATGGCAACGTTTACTTTCATTTATATTTCATGAAAAATGTCAGTTTTTCATTCAAACTCCTATTTTGAAGTGTTTGATTGTTATTTTTTTCATGAAAAATATTTTTCGACTTTTAAAAATATGTCTAATTTTCCTTCTTTTTAAGGAAAATTTTCTTTGAGGAAGTAAGTTTTTGTTTTCCTCAAAACGAGACAAATATTTTCTTTTATTTTCAATTTCAATCAAACACACTCGAAAATATTGTATGCCACGTTAGATATCAATTGAATTTTAAATGAGATGATTGAAACTCGATCTTCACGAGTGAAATCAGGGCTAGTGTCATGGGTTCTAATCACAAAAGTCTCATGTTGAATGAGAAATTGTTGGGGTGCAACGAGGTCGTTGTTAAGTCTACGAGTTTGTTCACTCAAATAATTATGATCGAATGATATAAAAAGTTTAACATATCCTCATTGGACGATTTTCCAATGAGATGATTCAAATCTAATCTTAACATGGGGGGTTAATATTGTTTGTTACTGGGTTTTCTAGAGCTAGTTTTGGTGTATTGCATCGTCAGTTAAAATTTGGTAGCGCTACCGACTAGGATTGGGCTGGTGATTAATGGGGGAAAAAAAAAAAAAAAGGAAGCATCCCTCTAGAATGTTTCTAGTAGTGCCGCAAGAAACATAATGTCATTACACATTTAGTGCAAAAGTTGAATATCGCGCTATGACGTCAGCCACTAGTGAATCTATTTGGTTGTGTGGTATACATCGAGAGTTGGCTTAAATAGTTCTTCTTCATCCAAGTAGTTTTGTGATAATCAAGTAGTTATACATATTGCTTTAAATCCCGTGTTTCATGTGTGAACTAAACATATAGAGGTGTGAATGTGATGTGCATATCATGTGTTCGGATCAATGAACCATTGGCAGATATCTTTACAAATTGTCTATCTAAAGTCGAGTTTCAAGAAACTTTATCCATGTTGCTATCAATATTTTCACTCCAACTTGAAGGAGAGTGTTAAAAAGATGAATTTGATTCTATTTTCATATATTCCATATACCATTTCATTTCCATAAACCGCTATATTTCCTTATTGCGCTACACGATGTAATTATATATATTTTGCTTATTGTAATTGATAAACATAAAATAAGAATGCATTCTTTTTGGCAATGAATTGTGTGATTTTACTATTTGTTTTATTTCAACAAATAGAGTTGAGAATTAAGATGACCGGACAAGATACCTTTGACTAGAAAAAGTTGTTAAGCATCCATCCATATAGACTACAACTGAATTGACGAACTGTTAAATCTACTGAATCACAATTGAATTTTTAATTTTTCTCAATACTGTTAAGTAATAGACTAATAGGTAGAGTGTGGTATTTCCACGTACGTGTGGTATGGCTCTTGCGTCGCTTGCAATGATTGTTGAGACGAGTTTCCCTCTAGAAACTAGTCATGTTCAACTAAGTCACGTGAGGTTTGTGTTGGTCCATTGAATATCTTTGAGTGTTGAGAATTGGGGTTCCACCATAAATAGATAACCTCTATATTTCTATATAAACCCATTATTTATCTTATGTGAGGTTTTTTTCGCAACCTAACAAGCCCGTCCACGTTTGTTCTTCTATTTCAGCTCATATCTGATAAGCTCTACCAGTTCGAACACCATATATAAAAAATTGGTGCTTTAGAAATGTGAAAAGTATTTTGGGATATGTTAAGAAGTACTGGAGAAGACTACATACATGAAACAAATCCAAAAATTGTGCTTGTCGAAAATTTTCTTTAGCATATTTCTTCCTTTTCCTTGTAGAATCCAGGATCCAAACAAAAACTACGAGTCTTCACATTTGACAGTGCGACAAGAATGACTACTACTCGAATGTGTGGTATTTGCTCTATCGGTGGCAATACAATCAGTGTAAGCAAAATATTATTACTGATATAATTGTTAGAGTATAGAAGACAAAGAAGAGGGAAACTAAGTTCAATTGATACAAGAAAATAGGTAGTACATGGCTCCATAATATAGCCATACATTGATACAAAAATAAAATGATTTTCTATCACACTTTCTACCTACTACCACTACTCCATACTTGTCAATTACATCAACTTGCAATGGAACTAAACTAGTCTAACTAGCTACCATAACATAAGCTAGACTATCAACAAAAAACGTATAACAACACTTAGCCAAAAACATGACTTAGTAACAACAAAAGTGTCACACTTAATTCATCACTCCTCCTTGACACTTTTGTTGGAAACACCAAGACAATTTCCTAGTGTTTCAAATCTTTCCTTAGGCAGTGCTTTAGTGAATATATTTGCTATTTGCTCTTCAGAACTGTAGTACATCAACTTCACTTCTTTCTTCTCTTGAGCTTCTCTGATGAAATGATATTTGATGTTTATGTGCTTAGTCTTTCCATGAAATACCGGATTCTTCACAATTGCCATAGCTGATTGATTGTCACATAAAATTGTGGTTGCCTTAGATTGTTTGTACTTCAGACCATTCAAAACTTTTCTGAGCCATATGGCTTGATTTGTTGCTTCAGTTGCTGCTATATACTCTGCTTCAGCTGTAGATTGGGCCACTGTTTTTTGCTTAATTGAGTTCCAGTAAACAAGACTTGATCCAGTATAGAAGGCATAACCTGAGGTACTCTTCATATCATCCATTGAACAAGCCCAATCACTATCAGTAAATCTTGTCAACACCAGCTTTTCTGATTTCCTGAAGCTGATTCCATAGTCTTCTGTCCCTTTGATATATCTTAGCACTCTTTTAGCAGCTTGGAAGTGAATTTGGCTTGGCTCTTGTCTGAATCTTGATAACAGATTTACAGCAAACATTATGTTAGGTCTTATGGCTGAAAGATATAAAAAACAACCAACCAGACTTCTATATGTTTTCTCATCAATTTTGATTGCACCATCATCCTTTATCAGCTTTAAATTCAGGACCAGAGGAGTGTTAACAGGTTTGAAATTCTCCATGTGGAACTTCTTTAACACTTCCTTGGCATATCTTTTCTGGCAAACAAGGATTCCTTCATCAGTTTGATCAACCTCCATTCCAAGAAAATACTTCATTTCACTTAGATCAGCCATCTCAAAATCCTTCTTCAATTCATTCTTTATCTCATTAATCAAGGCTTCAGAACTTCCTGTGATTAAGAGATCATCAACATAAAGTGAAATGATGAGCAGATCCTCCTCCATTGGTTTGACATACAAAGTTTGCTCATTAACACTTTTATTGAAGCCAAGGCTGCACAGATGGCTGTCAATTTTGCTATAACAGCTCCTTGGCACCTGTTTCAAGCCATACAAAGCTTTTCTCAGCAAGTGTACTTTATCTTCTCCTCCCTTTTTAACGAAGCCCTCAAGTTGCTCAATGAAGATTTCCACATTCAAGTCTCCATTTAGAAAAGCATATTTTACATCCAGCTGATGTATCTTCCAATTTGAATGAACAGCCATTGCAAACAGAACTCTTATAGTCTCAAGTCTGGCCACAGGTGCAAATGTATCAGTAAAGTCAATCCCAAACTGCTGAGAATAGCCTTTAATCACTAGCCTAGCCTTGTGTTTTGATAAGTGTATTTTGTGCACTTATATATATCATATTACTTGTGTTTCATGGCATCAAATTATTATTTTTTACTTAACTTGAGTTAATTTTCTTTTGTTTTAGTCATGAACGTGTTCGAAGCAATTGGAAAGGAAAATGCTAAAATTGAAGGAAATATGCAATTTTGGGAATTAAAGTCGACGCTATAGAAATTGAAGGACTAAATTGCACAAATTCAAAGGATGGTTGACTTGGAGAAACACAAGAGTTAATGGGCTGGACTTGCATTAATTCTACACTTCAAATAGTACTTGGAAGTTGGAAACCGAATGTGAGTGGAATGGAATCATTCATTGGCAGCTAATGATTATTTGGAGTTGGGCCTGTGGATGTGCAATTGGATTTGGCCTTTCATTAGCAACTAAAATTCTGATTACAATAGAATTGAAGAAAGGTGGCTGAGACCATTATATATATTTTACACATGCAGACAGAAAGTGGCGTGGGGTTCTTGGGGGTTAAACTAAAATATACACAGAACCCGCCGCAGGTGGGGTTTTCTTGGGAGCTGAATTGAAACATATTATATACACAGAACCCTCGCCGCTGCAGGAGAAGGAGAGAGGCACACGTACAAACTGCTGGAGGTTCTTGCTGTGGGCTGAAATTATACAAATAAGTAGACGACCTGGGCAGAAAAAGAGAGGAAAACGCAGACAGAAACTGAGGAAAAAGTGGATCGACGACAGATTAATATTTTGGAATTGGCGCAGATTAATTCCTTGCCAAACTTTATCACGTTTGGTCAAATTTTGGTGATGTCGTTCCACTTTTATTTATTTAATTTCAATATCATGTTAAGCTAGATTTTTATGTGCTAGGATTTACGATGAACCTCGCATTGTGATCTTTTAATTATTTATTTTGCAATTTGATATTCAAACACGTTTGATGGATGTTGAATGATTTATATACACTTTATTGCCTCCATAATTAAATGCATGTGATTATGTGAATTTGGGTGGTTTATTTTATGCATTCGAAAGAAGGGAAATAAACTCAACAAGGTATAAATCATCGTTTTGTTCATAGAGGATAGAAATATACCGATATGCATTACGTGAATCTTTAAGTGTTTACAAAACGTCAAGCATTCTTGTATATTGTATTTGTCATAGAAATATAATCAAATGGTATGCTAGAATATGTTCAATTCTACTCGAAAGAGATTGTTGGATAAGTTAGAAACATTGATTCTTTAACCAATTCATCGTGTTATCAATTTGTGAAATAGAGGTTAAAAGTGAACATGCTTGGTGATTCGGGATCCTAGTGCACTTTTTCACATATTACTTCTCCAAACTTTTGCATTCATCCGTTATTTTGCATTTAGTTTAATTAATTAATTCATTATTGTTTGCATTTAGTATAGTTACGACTTAATTATAAAAATCAATCATATTTCATGTTTCGGTTAAGGTCGGAATAGGTAAAATCAAACTAGTAAATCTCTGTGGGAACGATACTTGGACTCTAAAAATCCATTTTATTACTTGAACGATTCGTACACTTGCGGTAATCAAAGTCGAATACATTTTCGACGTGTCATATTATTGATTGAGCCATCTGCATTTAACTTTGTTCTGAACACCCATTTGACTCCAATGATGATCTTGTTTCTTGGTCTGTCAACAAGCAGCCAAGTATCATTATTTTTAATTGCTACTAGCTCAAGCTTCATAGCTTCCATCCATTCCTTAGAATGTGCTGCATCTTCATAGATTGCTGGTTCCAGAATTGTAAAATTACAAGCGGCATAAATGTCTTGAAGTGATCTTATTCTTAACACTTCATTTTTTGAATCTGATTCAACTTCATTTTCCATTTCTACTTCATCATTACCGGCATCTTCATTTTCATCATTACCAGCATCTTCATTTTGAGAAATCAACCTTGGAGCCTCAGTTCTATCCATAGCATTTGACTCCTAATTCCATGAGGATTTTTCATCAAATCTGACATCCCTACTGGAAACAACTTTGCTGGTTTTAGGATCAAGAATCCTATAGCCCTTATCATTATCACAATATCCAACTAGAACTCCAGCCTCTACTTTCTGGCTAAGCCTATCTCTTTTAACATCAGGTATGTGCATGTATCACACACTACCAAACACCCTCAAGTGAGATATGTTAGGCTTAACTCCATACCAAGCCTCATAAGGAGTTAATCTATCCAAGGGCTTTAGTAGGAAGCCTATTCAGCAGATAAATTGAAGTGTTTACAGCTTCAGCCCAGAAAACTTTAGGCACATTTTTCTCCAACAAAAGACATCTTACCATCTCCATTGCAGTCCCATTTTTTCTCTCAGAAAATCCATTTCGTTGAGGAGAGTAGGGAATTGTTAACTGATGTTTGATTCCTACATCTTCACAAAAATGGTTGAACTGGTTGCTAGTATATTCTGTAATGGCCTTGATTTTATAGTTGCTTTCATTCTCAATATAGCTCCTAAACTTCTGAAAAACTGCAGGCACTTCTGACTTTGCTTTGAAAAAATAAACCCAACACATTCTAGTGAGATCATCAATGAATAGGATAAAATATCTACTACCATTCATGGATGAAATTTTCATTGGCCCACAGACATCTGAATGCACCAGTTGAAGTTTGGTTTGAGCTCTTTTAGATTGGTTTTTGGGGAAATGGAGTCTAGCCTACTTTCCTTTTTGATAGATTTCACAAACACAGATAGCATCACCTATCTTTGGCAGATTTTCAACTAACTCATGTTCATTCAAGAACTTAAGTGAGGTATGATTAACATGTCCAAGCCGTCTATGCCACAATTTAGACTTATTCTCAGTACAGGTAAAGGCATGAAAGTTCATATTTTTCCATTCCAATGGAAAGCTTATGTTTTTCATTTCAACTGTCATCAATTCCATGTTGTTTTGATCCAAAATTGTGCAACTACTATCCTTAAATACTAAAATATAGTTATTCTCAATTAATTGACCAACACTTATCAAATTCTGATCAATATTTGGAACACACAAGACATCAGAAATGAATTTCTTACCTGATGGAGTCTGAACTGAGATTTTGCCAATACCCTTCACTCCCACATACTCCCCATTTCCAACCTTTACTCTCGATCTATAGCTATCATTCATCTCAACAAAGATATCTGCGTTTTATGACATGTGATAAGTGCAACCACTATCAAGCAACCATATTTGATCCTTATTGCAGGCCGTTTGATTCAGGGCTGAAAAAAGGTATTCTTCAGCAACCTTTGCCTGCTGAATCTCTTTCTTTTCTTTTTAATTTTTGCAGACCGTTTCCACGTGTCCAATTGCTTACATGCTATTGAACACCAGGCCTGAACCAACACCACTTAGGAGAATGACCTTTTCTCTTGCAATGTGGACAAAGGGGATACTTATTATCCTTCACTGAACCTTTGGCTTCTATTTCCTTTTTTTCATTATGTGGCTTCTTTCCACCAAAGTTTGTTTGAGTCTTTTGCTTTCCTTTTGCAACAAAACACCCTCAACTTGCTCTTCTTGCCTGAACAATCTCCTTTATTCAGTAGCTTGAAGAGCATTCACCAGTTCAGCCAAGGAAATGGTAGCCAAGTCTCTTGAATCTTCAAGTGAAGATATTTTAGATTCGAACTTTTCTGGTAAACTAATCAGCACCTTCTCTACTACCCTCTTATCTGGTAGATCATCTCCAAGTAACCTGATTTGATTAACCACTTTCATTAGTCTATCAGCAAACTCCTTTACCATTTCAGAGTCCTTCATTTTTAGAGTCTCAAACTCTCTTCTGAAGTTTAGAACCTGCATTTGCCTTGTCCTTTCATTGCCCATAAATTCCTTCTTCAACCTATCCCATGCTTCATTTGCTATTTCACAAGTGATTATCCTTGTGAATATAGCATCTGAGACGGCTGACTGTATGCAAGAAAGAGCCTTAAATTTCTTGGCAATCTTCTCACTGTGTTGCTTCAGCTGGGCTATGGTAGGATTGTCTCTTAGTGGTGGTGGTTCTATTCCAGTTTCAGTGATTTCCCACAAGTCATAGGCCTTCAGACATGCCTTCATTTTTGCAGACCAGAAGTCGTAGTTCTCTCCTGTCAATACAGAAGGCAGGGGAGCTGAAAATCCACTTGAAGCCACATCACTTTCTCACTAATCCACTCAACTATTTATGAAAGGTTCTTACTGGTTTTCTCTTGTGTTTGCAGGTATTTTTGAGTATACCGGATTTGTACTCAGCTTACCAATTTTGGTCTTCCTTATCGGATTGGACAGTTTCTTCACCTCACCCTTCTCCTTCAATTTTTTCAGCACTTTTTCAATCCTTCAAAGATCCTTTAATGCTCTGATACCACTGTTAGAGTATAGAAGAAAAAGAGGAGAGAAACTAAGTTCAATTGATACAAGAAAATAGGTAATACACGGCTCCATAATATAGCCATACGTTGATGCAAAAACAAAATGATGTTCTATCACACTTTCTACCTACTACCACTACTCCATACTTGTCAATTACATCAACTTGCAATGGAACTAAACTAGTCTAACTAGCTACCATAACATAAGCTATACTATCAACAAAAGACGTATAACAACACTTAGCCAAAAGCATGACTTAGTAACAACAAAATTGTCACACTTAATTCATCAATAATTGATTGCACAACATATGATACAAGGAACGAAGAAAAATTTTCTTGATTTGTACATTGCTTCTGCATACCAAAATGTTTATGATTATTTAAGCCAAAGAACATCGCAGCCAGAAGATAAAAAAACTACAACACTTTTTTCTGTTTTTAGTTCTATATTCACTGTATGTGAAGATGAAAGCATAGAAGACGAAATATATAGCACCCATTTGGAAAACAATATAAATGGTGTTTAAGAAAATTCTTACCATTGTCATCTTCTGTAAAAATGAAGAGGAAAATAAAGATCACACACACTGGAACTAGTCGTTGAAGAGTTGCTAATCCACATATCAGTCACATCATTTGGTGAGGATTGTAAGTACATGCTCTTCAACAATACAACATCATCTGTTTCAGGTAAAGGTGGGATCTTTACACTTCTTGGAACAGAGTAATTATCATTAGTTTCCATTTTCTTCTCAATTTCGAACTCCTCATCACCCCTTAGTTCCTTAAGAAATTCTAACACTTCCTCCATAGAAGGCCTTAGTTCTTTTTGAAGTTACAAACATTGGAAAGCTATATATGCAACTGAGGTAGTCATCCTTGTGACCTTAGCATCAGATCCAAATCCAAGAGATGGATCGATTAACTCGTTAAATGTACACCATTGGATCCTACTTATTGCTAAGTTGGCTAAGTTGATTTCATGACTATGCCTACTTATATCCACAACTGGCATTGATGATATGAGCACAATGAGGACAACTCCAAAGCTGTAAACGTCACTTCTATTAGTAAGTTGGAAAGATTGATGATATTCAGGATCAACATATCTAGGAGTTCCCTGAGGGGCAGCCGATATATGAGTACCATCATTAGGGAAGAGTCTTGAAAGCCCGAAATCTACAACATTGACACAAAAATTGTTGTCAAGTAGTATGTTATTAGTCTTCACATCACGGTGTATTATATCAGATGCATGCATGTATGCCAATGTAGTAGCAGTCTCTATAGCAATGTTCATGCGAATAGGCCATGAGAGCTGTCATTCATTAGCTCTGTCATCATGGATATGATCGGTAATTGTGCCATTAGAAACGTACTCGTAAACAAGTAGGAGTTCTCGGCTGCGCCTGATGTACAGCAATAGAAAGAAACAAGATTCTGGTGCCTCAAACAAGTAAGGATCTTGATTTCATTCATAAACTGCTCTACTCGTTTGTAATTATGCTCATAGAGGCACTTTACTGCTACTTCTCGTCCATCTTGGAGTTTTCCTAATTAGAAAGAAGGCAGACTTGCTATTAGATTTAAACAGTTGCCAATTATATTATATATCGACTAGCTACAACTTTATTTATTGTGATTTAGAGTGAGTTTGCCTCATGATAACTAATAGATTCTTACCATAGTAGACAGTTCCAAAACCTCCGTCTCCAAGTTCTCTAGAAGAATCAAAATTATTGGTAGCAACTTCAAGTTCTGTGTAGGAGAAGATGGGGATACCAAAGTAGAAACTCCCGGCTTCAATGTTTGATTTTGAGGAGGGATCGAAGTATATGTTCCTCGAAAGTAAGTATGCATCATTGATTCTTCTTTTATGGCACCAAATGAAAAGGCCTAACATGCAAAGTATGACTATACATCCATGTATAACTGAAAATCACAATACAGAGAGAAATCAAGAGCTTGCTAGCCAAAGTTGGAAAGAAAAATTGTTATGAATATATTGATTTTTGCCATTGACTTGAAATGAAATTGGGCAAAATGGACAGAACTTTGACATCTAAATTTTAATATAACTATATTCTTTCAATATATTTACCTATGACTAGAATCAGCTTCAAATTTTTTTCTTTGCACCTATGTCAACATATGAACAAATATGTTAGTTCAGATATATATAGCAATTGTCCATGTTGAAGGTCGATGGTACCTTTTTCACATATAAATTCATTCTTTCGGGTAGTTGTACACTGGCCTCCTTTGTTGTGACACTCAGCACAGTCAACAGACAGACACCATTGTAGATTATATTCGGGGCTAAGCTGATCAACCAACTCAGTTGAATCTGCTTCATTTTTCAATTTGCCTGGTAAGTGCAAAACAGAACACTCATCTGGCCAAGAAATATTTTTAATTTTCATGGCATAATATATATCGAAGTATTGGCAAACTGTGTACTTCCTATAATAATCCAGGAAATAAGGTGTCGAAGTTTTGGCGCATTTAAACAAAGTGATATTAGGAAAGACCGAAAAGAAATAGAAGGCGAGCTCTGAATAGAGTAATTGTTGAACAGAGTGCAGCTCTTACTTTTCAAAAGACCTTCAAGAGTAGGGTTCCTAATCCTGTATACATGGGTAGATATCTTGGACAGAATCTCCCTGGACGATGAAATCCCTTCATATTCAAGGTAAACTAATGGATAAGGAATTGCATCGCACTGTGACGCAAAACGAAAGTTCTAGGTTTACAAACGTAAACCCAAACGAGAGAGAATTTTAATTCACAAGAAAGTAATAGTCTCCAAAATTGAATTCTATTTATTCAGAAACAAAATAGTCTTTAAATAGTCTCTGAAAACCCTAATTTAAGGAAAAAGACCAAAATAGACATCCACTAAATCAAAGCAACTAAAAACCAAAAATAACGCTAAAACATTGACCGCCCGGTAACATGCCTTAAACTACGAATCTGAGGCTGGAAATGATGTCCCTGGGTTGGGACGGTATAGAGGGCTAAAAGACGTCTCCGAAAACGTATTATAATAGAAAATCTAACACCGGTACAAAACGTTATGCCCCGTTTCTTAGGAACAACTCTTTTAGCCAATTTTCGGTCCAATTCTTCTTCTAACTCTAAAGCCAATTGTCCTAAATTAGTTCCTCCCACCTGTGAAGAACTCGACCTTGAGTTATAATCCAAATAAAGCGGAACATCTTCACAAAACTCATAAAGGTCAGCTACATTGAAAGTGCGAGATATATTCATATCAGTAGGCAAGTCGATCATGTAGGTGTTGTCATTAATCTTTTTGATCACCTTGTATAGCCCATATTTCCTTAGCTTCAACTTGTTATAGGAATCGACTAGGAACCTCTCCTTACGCAGAAACACATAAGCTAGTCACCTTTAGCAAACAACTTCTTATGCCTCTTGACATCTGCGGCAGCTTTATACTTCGCATTCTTCTCCTCCAACTGGAATTTCACTTCTGTCTGAACATCATGAACCTGCCCAGCCATGTTTTTGGCAGCCATGCTCTTGCAACGTTGGGAAGTCATGCCAAGTCTAATGCATGCTTAGGAGGCTACAAATATACTAAAGCAAAAGGAGATTTACCAGTAGCAATGTGAACTGCATTATTATACGCGAACTCCGCTTAAGCCAGTGCCACATCCCACTATTTTGGCTTGTCCCCACAAATGCTTCGAATTAAGTTTCCCAGTGTTCTGTCCAAATTCTCAGTTTGACCGTCAGTCTGCGGGTGTGTAGTGCTATTGAACTTGAGAGTAGTATCCATTCGTCGCCACCATATAATCTAAAAAAATGGCTAAGGAACTTCGAATCCCTGTCACAAGTGATAGATTGTTGGACTCCATGTAAACGAACCACCATATGAAAGAATAGTTGAGCCACATGAGATGCATCAGAAGTCTTCTGAAAAGGAATAAAATGCCCATCTTGGAGAACCTGTCAACCACCACAAACATAGAGTTAACTCCACACTGAGTTCGTGGAAGTCCCAAAATAAAATCCATTGACAAATCCTCCCAAATGTCATTTGGTACAGGTAGAGGCATGTAGAGACCTATATTCTGCGCCCGTCCTTTAGAAGTCCGACAAACATAACACTTGCAAACAAAGTTACCCACGTCGCTTTTCAATTGAGGCCAGTAATACCGCCCAACTACCCCACTGATAGTCTTGTCACGTCCCAAGTGACCGCCTAAACCTCCACCATGTAACTCTCGAATCAGTTTCTTCCTCAAAGAGCTCCACGAAATGCATAACTGATTACCATGGAACAGGTAGTCATCGACCATATGAAACTCCCCTTCCATTTGTTTCAGAATACATTTTCCCACGCCTCGACGAAATCTTCATCATCAGAATACAATTCTTTCAGAAACTCGAACCCAATAACCTCTTGTTGCATAGTCACCAGAAAACTTTCACGCCGATTTAAAGCATCTGCCACCTTATTCAGAACACCTGATTTGTGTTTCAGAACAAAAGGAAACTTCAGCAAATAGGTTGACCATCGAGCATGCATATTACTTAAACTCCTCTGGCTGTTCAGATACTTCAAAGCTTGGTGATCAGTGTAAAAAATGAATTCTCGATGAATTAGATAATGTTCCCAATATTTTAGAGCACGAACAATAGCATAAAATTCTTGGTCATAGGTACTCCACTTTCACCGTGCATCACTAAGCTTTTCACTTAAAAACGCCACTAGTTTCTTTTCTTGTGACAAAACTGCTCCAATCCCAGTTCCACTAGCATCACACTCTGCTTCGAATAATTTCTCAAAACTGGTTAAGGCAAGAACATGAGTAGTACATAATTTTTCTTTGATGACTGCAAAAGCTGTGTTAGCTGATTCCCCCCATTGGAATTTTCCCTTCTTGAGACACTGTAATGGGAGCCACAATACTACTAAAATCTCTTATAAATTGATGGTAAAACATTGCCAACCTATGGAAACTCGTCACCTCTCCTACTGTCTTTGGTGTAGGCCAATCACGAATGGCTCTCACATTTTCTTCGTCAACAAATATACCCTCCGAACTGATTACGTACCCCAGGAATAACAATCGCCTTGTCAGCCAACTGCACTTTTTAAAATTAATAAACAGCTTGTTCTCGGAAAACACTTCTAACACAGCCCCGAAGATGTTCCATACGGTCCCTCTCACTTCGACTGTAAATCGGTATGTCGTCAAAATAAACAATTACATATTTCTCAATGAAAGGCCGCAATATATAGTTCATAAGCCGCATAAAAGTACTAGGAGTGTTGGATAGCCCGAAAGGCATAACCAGCCACTCATAGAGTCCATCTTTTGTCTTGAAAGCCGTCTTCCATTCATCACCAAGTTTGACCCAAATATGATGGTAGCCACTTCGCAGATCGATTTTGGAGAACAACTTCGAACCCTCCAGCATATCTAGCATGTTATCCGATCTTGGAATTGTAAAGCTGTATCTAACAGTTATCTTGTTAATCGTGCGACTATCAACGCACATCCTCCAACTTCCATCTTTCTTTAGAACCAGTAATGCGGGAACAACGCATGGACTCATGCTCTCTCAAATAAATCCCTTCTTCATTAACTCTTCCACCTTTTCCTGTAAACTTTGACTGCCCGATAACACGCCTTAAACTGCGAATCTGAGGCTGGAAATGATGTCAACCAGGGAAACCAGAGTTGGGATGGTATGGAATGCTGAAAGAAGTTTCCGAAAACATATTATAATAGAAAATCTGATACCGGTGCAAAAAGTTATGACCGTTTCTTCGGAACAGCTCTTTTAGCCAATTTTCGGTCCAATTCTTCTTCAAACTCTAACGCCAATTGTCCTACATCACACTGAACCCTGAACAATCCACATTCAGGTTGCGAATAATTGGATAGAGGAAACTCCAAACGGCCAAGATGTCCACACTGGAAAGACATTTGGCATTTAGAATAGACAAAGTTTAGATTAAGCACATAAAACAGAGAGAAATAAACAGGAAAACTAGCAACGGGCCTATAGAGCTCCCTGGAAAAAGCCATGCCTAACAACAATGAAAAGAAAGAAGAATAGGACAAATATCAAAGTCTCTCTCAATTCTATAGATGCGGTTGAACAGAGCAGTTGACTTGGAAAATGTTTTCATGAAGACTTGGGTCAAGACAAATGGGTTTTGCTACACGGACAGGGCCACGTAAGCCCTGTCCGTCCAGGGAGAGCCACGCCCCTGGGGTCTGCGCATCCCAAATAGCATGAGCAGATGTCGGGTTGAAACAATCATGAGCAGATGTTGGGTTGAAACAATCATGAGCAGTGCCAGGCGGCGTTGCTGAGTGGAATAACCCAACAATCATTCAAATATCTGCAAGTTTTCAAATTTACTTCCATCTTGAATCTTTTTGTTAGCAGAGGCAAGTAGGTTTCTGTGTTTATGATGAAGTTGAAGACCCTGTCTTTAATGATGAGAATGATTCCATTCGTCATCCAATGAGGTGTGTGGATCGATCTCTAACTCTGACGAAGAAATTACCTTTGATGATGAGGTGTGCTAATAAGATACTTTATTCACTTCATAGATGCTGTTTGTTATTGACGCCTTTGTTCAGAAATGTAATCCATTTTTATTATATTCTTTGATAACCATGTCCTTAACTTTGCTGTTTAAAATTTTAAGAAAGTTAGCCTTCATACACTGGGAAGAGTGAAAAGGGATGATGGTGGTACATGGTCCAAAGAAAGTCAAGACGTTGAGGCACGCATATATGAAAACTCTCGCTGTTTCTCCCCTGGAGGTGCCTTCGTGAAAGAAAACAAATCCTTTAAACGTATCACATCTTTTCTCTTTCCAACAATATTATTTTGATAAGTTGACATTATGTTTCTTGCATCTATGGGCTGTGACCAAGGCAATCATGCCGTTGTCAATTATTTGTTTCTTACATCTTGTTTCAATTTTTGCCCTTATTAATCAAATCCTCTCACACTTCCTCAAAGATGCTCCTTATTTGACATGCACAGAAAGAGAGAGAAATAAAGCATCTCAACTTTCAATATGTGAAGAATATCGAGTATAGAGTTATTGTCTTGTGGGAATCAGCCTATGGTTAAATCGAAACATATTTGAATTCCTCTCACTTGTAGATCACTTTAACTCTGAGACTGTTCTTCTATTGGTCTAGAGTTATGATCAAATTTATTCAAATAGCTTCTTGACTTCTGCAGGTGGTGGCAGGGATAAAGCCAAGCCCAAATTTTCTTTTGGTTTCCAGTCAAGCAAGGAAGATCTGCCTTTAGTTGTCAGGCGTAAGAATGAGAATGGGACATCTTTGGATAATATACCATTACCTGATCAACTTGATGCTGCTTCTGACAGAGACATGAACCAATCAATTGATGGTATGAGGTGGGTTTTTCTCGGACAAGAAATAGAGCAGACTCAGATTCACACAGTACAATCAGAACTGGCCCTTAACTGTGTTTTTAAAGAGCATTCAATGGCTGAATTTCTAGACTGCTTTAAGGAGAGGAGTGGTCTGCTGCAAGGAAGTTCTAAAATGGTTAGTATCTTCTTTAGCATTCTTTTCTTCCGTAGTTCTGTATTGAAGATTCAATCTTATATTTTATCTAGGATATTGGGAAAAGAGGAAGGAACCCACAGATTATTCCAAATAGAAATTCATCTCCATCAGGTGATAGAAGCATGGATGGTGATGACCTAATTGAAGCTTTGGGTAATAGAATGTCCAGTGATGATGAGGTATTTCCTTGGTAAACGGTCCTTTAGCAGTTCCGATGACTGTGATTTGACATCTGTGAAATTTACTTGTTGACTGTTGTACTCTCTGTTTCAGGAGAACCCTCAAAGTGTCAAGTCAAATATTCCTTCCAGGACTATGGTAGATCAATTTCAGGAAGCTTTTGGAACTGTTCCTGTGAGTGATGAGAGGCCACACTTAGTGCTGCCTAGACCATTGGGGTGGGTACTGGGGCTAAATCTTGCAAGTTAGCTGCAGAATGTAGATAATATACCTCTACTTTGAGTCAGAATCTCACTCTCAATTGGCAAATTGCAGCTGTGGATTGTTTGGAAGGTTGCAGCAAGTAATTCAGAGTGAGAAGGAAAGGGATTCCGAATACTTGAAGAATTTATGTGCAGAAGACAGTTCAAAGGGTAAAATTAAACCTAACATTATCCAACACTTGCACAATCTCTTATAAATATGTGGCTGCACATGGCTGCTTCTCTTTTGAAACCTTTTCTTTTCAGATCAAGGAGATTGCATTGCTGTAAGAATTTTGTCAAGGTCTCTGGAGGCAAAGCTGACTGTTTGTTCTTGCACTTTTATTGGAGATGGAGAGGTACACATACTAAGAAAGCAATATACGAAATAAATGATGAACAAACTCTTGCTCTTGCGGCCACTTGCATTTTCAAGATATTTGGAAATACCATACAGTTCGTTTTCTTTAAAAATTTTGCAACCTTTTGAGATAGAAGGCTGTGGAACTCTGGTAAGGTGTTCTGTAGTCTCTTTCACTGTCTCAGACTGTGGATGTACTACATAATTGAATGAAGTTTGAAGTTGTCTTGTGAAATTTTCTTAGCTTCTATTTGTATTGTGAGGATCCCTTGGAATCGAGTTTGTAGGTGTCAAACTTTTGATGATTAGAATCTTGTTGTTGGTTGTTCACGAGGCTAATGCTCAATCTAATAAATAAACCAGATTTTATTGTCAGACAGATTTAACTGACATTTTCTCGGGTTTCGTTATCCCCCAAAATTGGAAAACGAAATGGATGTGACTGAAACGTGATTTGTTATTTGCATGAACAAATATGATATTTTTATTCTATGCACACTCCTTTTATGGTGGCAAAAAATTATGCCATGTTACGTTTTGCTTCTGCAGAGCTCGTATTTGGGGGAGAACCTGCAAACTAAAATGAGAAGCGGGGGAAGGACTTTGACTATCATTTTCAACTCAAGAATATGCAGTGATGTTGACCTTGAAGCTGGCAACCTCATTCGCATACATTACCCTTGGTATGAGCTGCGCAAGTTTCTTTTCTACTTTGAGTTGTGGGGATTTGAGTATAATTTCAAACAATAGCTGGGAGTATGTTGACTGATCATTTGTCATGAAACCCACCTATTCTGTTCATTTTGGTTATGTTTAGCACAACGAACTAGACCGTTCAAGGAATTTAAGTATAAAATTATAATTGATATTACTAGGTAGAGGTGGATAATGTTCTCTAACTTTTCATTAAATAAAAATGTCATATCTTTTCTTAACTAGCCCACCTCCATCCTCCTTATATGGTTGATAGTGCAATGACTATCCTTTTGCATTTAGAAAAATTGTGATTAGCGATTCCTTTATTAACTGCCATCTTGTTCAGAATCGATATTCAAAACCTTTTTCGAATACAAAAATTCAGTATCTTCTCACGAATCAGTGAATTAGCAAGGATTCCTTTATGTTAGGTTTGGTGACCCAAATTATGTGGAATATTTTGAGAATATTTTTCCCCTTCTTTGCACATTGTTTTATTGGGAAAAATATTACGAAATATTGTTTCCTTATTTTCACGTGATATTATTTCTTTTTATTTCACATGATTTTATTGAAAAAATATTAGTTCTACTATTCCACATTATTGTTATATTATTTCCATCTTTATGGTTTGGTATGCACCTATAAATATGTAGACACTCCTTTCATATTTCTGGAGCATATATTGCTGAATTCTTGTATTTTTTATTCCATTGTTATTAATAAACATCATTTCCTATGCAATTTTCTTCTTTCTTCTTTACTTTAATCTAGTCTTTTTTCTTGTAATCTTTGTTATTTCAATTTGTCATTAATCTCAATTCTTCCGTTCGAGGCGAATTTTCCCAACATTTTCTCATTCCTTATTAGTTTCTATTTAAAGCAAAACTAAGTCACAATTCTACCTCTTTTTTCACTGCTAATTCCCTTTTTTGTGGAATTAGATTACACGAAGAGGGAAGTTTCTCAATTGTGTTGTAAATTATTTATTTCCTTGAAAAATCCAAGACTCAAATCATTC
>OU503051.1:21545413-21561429 GCA_912172775.2 Fraxinus pennsylvanica
AGAACCAGTTAAGAGACATTTGGACAAGTTCAGTACCGTGGTGGAAATTCAATTTGGTACAGTACCTCTTGTGACAGGCTCTGGGTCAGTTCAGAACATTGCTCATGAGAGTGTTGGTGATCTCGCATTGCCACCAAGTACAGCGGATTCACTGTGTTCACATACTAGTGTTGGACTCATGGAGCGTAGGTACAGTGTTGGAGATGTCTGTAATGCATTTGGGATCGTTGAAGGTGACAGTTCAAGTAAGGGGCCTTCTGATCAAGCATCTAAGTGGATTCTACTACTTACTTCGTAAGTGAGAAATGCCACACGTACTAGTATATCCGTAATAACAATATCCGTATCTTATTACTTTACAACAACATATAGTTTAAGGTTCAGTTATATGCAATTTATTTATCAAAATCACAATTGTGAATAACAAGTTACCAAAACTTGAATGTATGGACTTTATTAATTTAATTTATTAGAATAATAATTCAATTAAATAATAGATCGGTCATAAATAAAATGCATTAATCATATTAAAAGTGTTTATGTCCAAAATCGATTAGACATAGGGTATAACACTTACAAACTCGTACTTGCATTAGATCCAATAACTTATGTATTTAATACTATAAGAGCCTACATGACGATCATATTTATGTCTCGACAAGTTTTTGTCATTGAATTTGTAATATTATGATTTTGTGGGAACTCATTCTTTCTTTACTTTATTTATCTGTTTTCCATTGGGAACATTTCCAACTAACTGCTCCAATATTAAGAGTAAATACATATCATGATTTAGATTTTCTATCATCCTAGTCTAATTAGAAGTTAGTATCAGTGTATCAATTATCTCTTAGTTTATTATCTCCATATAAAGTCTTTTTAAGTTAAGAAATCTTCAAGATCTTTCTCTATAAATCAAGTTGATTTTCTCACATTTTTCATGGAAAAATTCTTTGACAACCACTTTTCACCTAATGGATCATAGGGATGTCACTTTTTTTTAAAAAAAAAATCAAACCTTTTTGATTGTCTCATCAAAACTAAGATTTCAACATCTAGAGGTTTTCTTCGATTTATATATAGATTGATCAAAATTTCATAACATCTTTGGATTCAAAACCTTCAAGTTGTGTCATATACACATTGTCTTACAAATTCCTTTTAAGGAATATAGTTTTGACATCCATTTGTCATATCTTATAGTCATGGTATATAGGAATTGCAAGCAAAATCCGAATGTACTTAGGTATGGATATAGGTGAAAAGGTTTTAACAAAGTCGACTCCGTGTCTTTGTTTATAACCTTTTGCTATTAGCGTTGCTTTGTAAGTATGGATGTTTTCATCCATGTTGATCTTTTCTTGTAAATCAATTTACAACCTATGGGTTTTATCGTATCGGCGAGTCAACCAAGGTACAAACCTTGTTTACATTCATCAAGTTCATCTTGAATTCCATGGCCTTCTACTATTTTTAAGTCAACACTTGAATTTACTTCTGTGTAACTAGTATGTTCATAATCCTTGATTAGTAATATCTGATTAGTAATCGTGAATTCGTACATTCTAGGAGGTCGAATGATCCTACTAGATTTACGTGAAGCCGTAGTTTCCTCAAAAGTCTCCACTTTCTAATTAAGAGTTTGTCCCCAACATGAGTGTGATCAGACTCAAGTTCATCTACTTGATCAACTATATATGTGGATTTTTGAACTCCTTCAAATTCTAATTTGCTCCCATTGTCCTTTTCTAAAATGAATTCTTTCTCTAGGAAAGCGATTTGTATGGAGACAAAGACTTTATTTTCAATAGGATTATAGAATTGATATCCAATTATCTCTTTTTGATAACCCACAAATATGCATTTATCAAATTTAGACTCAAATTTAACCGATTTAGTGCGCTTCACATAAGCTTTATAACCCTAAACTTTTATATGAGACAAGTTGGGCTTTCTGTATTTCCATAATTCGTATGGAGTTTTGTCAATCGATTTATATGTGACACAATTTAGTGTGTAACACGCAGCAATTAGTGCATGACCCAAAAATAATTTAGGGAGGTTAGCATAACTCATCATTAATCATACCATATTTAATAGTGTACAATTCCTCCTTTCAAATACGCCGTTATCTTACGGTGTATGCGGCGGAGTCCACTGTGAGAGAATCTCATTCTTCTTTAGATAATCTAAAATTCACCTTTAAGATATTCTCTCCCTCGATCAGATATTAGTGTGAGAATATCTTTACGTAATTGTTACTCTAATTCTAACTTGAGATATTTAAACTTTTCAAGAGTTTCATGTTTGAATTTTATCAGGTATACAAAACAATTTCTAGAATGATCATCAATAAATGTGGTGAAATAAGAGAAACATTCTCCAATAGTAATTGACATGGATTTACTTACATGACTATATATTGGGCTCAGTAATTGGGCACTTCTTTCTTATTTTTCTATAAAAGGAAATGTGTTCATCCTACCTAACAGGAATGATTCGCATTTGTCAAATGATTCAAAATATGTTGACCCCAAATATTCATCTTTATGTAATTTGAAAATGCATTTTTTATTTATGTGACCAAGTTTACAATGCCACAAATAGGTATTTTTTTGGGTTATCACTTTATGCCTTTAATTTTCTATACTCATAATATAAAATTTAGTATGTAGAATATAAATGTTATTTAATAATTTACCATTATCATTAAGATATTATCAACAAAAAATGAACAACAATTGTTCTTAACATTAATTGAAAAACCATTCATGTCCAAACATGAAATTGAAATAATACTCTTGGTAGGTGGGAACAAATAACATTTTCCTAATTCTAATACTAAGATTAAATGCCAAGGAAACAAGTATGCTTCTATAGGCAATGCGACAACCCTTGCTCGTTGCCAATGTACAATTCAAATTTTCCCTTTTGCAGTGATCTACTTCTATTTAGTTTCTGCATATTCATACAAATATGATATTCATATTTGCTATCTTGCATGTTCAATTAATCTAGTTATAGCATGTATCCTATACTAGTTGACATGCAATCTGAAATGAATATGACACTCATAATAATAATAATAATAATAATAATAATAGGCTCACTTGTCCAAAATTAACAAATGGCTCACAAGCCTAAAACAACAAGAATTAAAAATCAAACATTCAATCCATTTACACCATGTTGACCTATGGTTGACTTTAACCTTAAAGTCTTGATCATAAAAAATTGGTTAATCTTGTTTACTAACAATTGAATTTAAGTGGTTATAGTTTTCAGAACATTCAATGATAATTCATCAAGTTTTAAATACGATACTTGATTGTGGCATAGAAGATTATGTCACGTTAGTATGGACCTACTTTAAAAAATTTCCAAAAGTGTTTTGTTAAAGGTTTGGTAAACTTGAGATTTGAGAAGGATAAAATTTATGATGCACGTTAATTTGGAAAACAAGTGAAGAGCTCTTTCAAATCAAAGCAACATTCTTCATTTACTAGACCTTTACAGCTTCTCCACATGGATCTTTTTGGACCATCTATAATTGCAAGCTTAAGTGGCAAACATTATACTCTTGTCATTATTGATGACTTTTCTAGATTTACGAGAGTTATATTTTTGAACTTAAAAGACGAATTTTTGAACGTATTTAAATATTTTTGTAAAAAGGTTCAAAGTGAAAAATGGCACATTATTACTGCCATTAGAAGTGATTATGGTGAAGAATTTAATAATATTTCTTTTGATAGTTTTTGCAATGATTGGTTAGGGAAAATTGCAGCAACGGTTCCCAACCTTTTCAATTTTTGTAAACTTTACCTGAACCTTCAATTTGTGCTGGCCAATGTCTCTAACCTTTTAGAAATATGCACATGGAGTCCCATTGGATGGAAAACATCAATTTGACTGATTGTTGACAAAAAAATTGATTTTTGACCAATTTTGACTAAAGTGGAAGTGTGAACATTAAATAAATAAACAAAAAAATAAAAACAAATAAAAAACCAAAGAAATAAGAAAAGAAATAAAAAAATTGTTTGTCTCCTTTACCCACACCACCTCCCAAACCTCACCCAAAACTAAACCTAGCCACCACTGTTGTCGTGATTGCCCCAAATTCATATTGGGGGTTTTCTTCCCTGATAATTGAAGATGAGGTAGATTTGTGCTGCATTTGCAATTGAACATAGCAGAAAATAATTAACTGCAGAACACATAGCTCTTCCTCATCTGCACAAAATCAATTCACATGCAGACACAATTAACATTCAGATCTATAAAATCAAAGTGTCGAGATTTATGCAGTTTGATTTCTAAGTTCACACGCAACCAGTAGGTTGACATGGGGTTTGAATTTTGGAATATGTTTTATGTGAAACACAAAGTGTCGAGATATATGGGGCTTGATTTTAGGGTTCCACAAAGTGATGGATTTGATTTCTGGGGTGATCGGCGGTTCGATTGTGCGAAAATTTCTAGCGGTTTGATTCCCGTAATTGTGCTCGTGCTTGTGTTTTTGTTTGATTGTGTTTTTTTTCAGTTTGAATGTAATACTTCAAAAAAAATTTGGGTAGTTTGGCGCTTGTGTTTTTCCGATTTGATTATGCTTGTTTTTTCGATAGTCTGGTTCCGAGACAACAGTTGTGGGCTGGTGGTGGGACCGGTGGCTTTCCTAGTTTGGATTGGTTTTGCCATAGATGGGATAATGGGGATTGCGTGGGAAAGAAATGAATTTTAATTTTTTAAATATAATTTTAACTTATTTTATGTATAAAATGAAAACTTATAATTTTTGATTTTTTTGTTTATTTATTTAATGTGGTAATTGCAAACTTATTATTTTACCCCTTTCATTTTAGTCAAAAATCAATTTTCTTGGTCACCTAACGGTCAAATGAATGTTTTCCATTTATTTGGACTCCAGATGCATATTTTTGAAATGTAAGGGACATTGATTGGTACAAATTGAAGGTTAGAGTAAAGTCTGTAAAAATTGAAAAGGTTAGGGACCGCTGTTGCAATTTTTCTTTAACCATTATCATTGCAAAATTGTCAAATGAAATATTGTTATCAGCTCCTTCACATCCTCTGGAGTATATTCGTCCTGATGTCATATCTAGGATACTGACGGAGGCTATTAATATAACGCTGAACGGTCTCCCTTTAATTGATGAGGTGCGGGGGGCTATTTTCAGTATTGATGCTGATAGTGCTGCGGGCCCTGATGGATTTTCATCATTGTTCTACCAACACTGTCTGGATATTATAAAGGATGATGTATACAGTGCAATCATTGATTTCTTTGAGGGTGGTCATTTGTCGAGAGAATTTGCTGCTACGTCTATTATTTTGCTTCCGAAGAGGAAGAATGCTTGTAGATGGACGGATTACCGACCATCAGCCTGTGTACGGTGTTCAATTAGCTTATCACAAAGCTGTTGAACAACAGATTGAGTTGATTTCTGCCTTGTATTATTTCCCCTCAGGAGAGTGGATTTGTCCCCGGTCGACTTATTGATGACAATGTTTTGTTGATCCAATAGCTTTTACACACGTTGGATAATAGAATGTGTGGAGGGAATGTTATGCTGAAACTTGACATGGCTAAAGCATATGATCGTATGGATTGGGGTTCATTTATTCTATACTGTAGGCGTTTGGTTTTGACCAGTTATAGATTGATCGGATCAGACGTTGTATATCGGAGTGTCGATTCTCAGTACTTCTAAATGGACGACCATGTGATTTCTTTTCTTCATCGCGGGGACTCAGACAGGGAGATCCCATCTCTCCATCCTTATTTATTATTGCTATTGATTACTTTTCTCAATTACTTACTCAGAGGTTTCAGACATATCCTAGTATGCATTATCGACAGAAAGGTAGTACTCTTGTCTTTCATCTTGCTTTTGCTGATGATATGATTATATTTACCAATGGACAGAAGAAATCTATCGAAGGGTCATCGATTGTTTGGAGCACTACGATGGGGTCTCTGGCCAATTGGTGAATAGAGACGCTAAGATGAGCGTTTTGTATGATGATATTATTATGAAGGTCAGGAGTAGGATTTCTGGATAGGCTTCACGCCTTCTCTCTCCTGGTGGTAGGATTACTCTAATGAGGTCTGTTCTTTCCTCTATACCAATGTATCTATTTCAGATTATGTGACCTCCTAAGGTCATTCTGAAAAGGCTAGAGAGTATATTTGCAAGATTCTTATGGGATTCTAAGGATCATGCACATCGTCTACATTGACGTAGTTGGAAGCGATTTTCCCTCCTACTAACGAGGGAGGTCTGGGCTTTAGATGATTACAGGATACAGTGGATACATTTTCATTGAAGCTATGGTGGTTGTTCAGGTCTCAGAGTTCTCTTTGAGCTCAGGTTCTACTGGGCAAATATTGTAGAGGGACNCCATTTCCCTTTAATTGATGAGGTGCGGGAGGCTATTTTCAGTATTGATGCGATAGTGCTGCGGGCCCTGATGGAGTTTCATCATTGTTCTACCAACACTGTTTGGATATTATAAAGGATGATGTATACAGTGCAATCATTGATTTCTTTGAGGGTGGTCATTTGTCGAGAGAATTTGCTGCTACGTCTATTATTTTGCTTCCGAAGAGGAAGAATGCTTGTAGATGGACGGATTACCGACTATCAGCCTGTGTACGGTGTTCAATTAGCTTATCACAAAGCTGTTGAACAACAGATTGAGTTGATTTCTGCCTTGTATTATTTCCCCTCAGGAGAGTGGATTTGTCCCCGGTCGACTTATTGATGACAATGTTTTGTTGATCCAATAGCTTTTACACACGTTGGATAATAGAATGTGTGGAGGGAATGTTATGCTGAAACTTGACATGGCTAAAGCATATGATCGTATGGATTGGGATTCATTTATTCTATACTGTAGGCGTTTGGTTTTGACCAGTTATAGATTGATCGGATCAGACGTTGTATATCGGAGTGTCGATTCTCAGTACTTCTAAATGGACGACCATGTGATTTCTTTTCTTCATCGCGGGGACTCAGACAGGGAGATCCCATCTCTCCATCCTTATTTATTATTGCTATTGATTACTTTTCTCAATTACTTACTCAGAGGTTTCAGACATATCCTAGTATGCATTATCGACAGAAAGGTAGTACTCTTGTCTTTCATCTTGCTTTTGCTGATGATATGATTATATTTACCAATGGACAGAAGAAATCTATCGAAGGGTCATCGATTGTTTGGAGCACTACGATGGGGTCTCTGGCCAATTGGTGAATAGAGACGCTAAGATGAGCGTTTTGTATGATGATATTATTATGAAGGTCAGGAGTAGGATTTCTGGATAGGCTTCACGCCTTCTCTCTCCTGGTGGTAGGATTACTCTAATGAGGTCTGTTCTTTCCTCTATACCAATGTATCTATTTCAGATTATGTGACCTCCTAAGGTCATTCTGAAAAGGCTAGAGAGTATATTTGCAAGATTCTTATGGGATTCTAAGGATCATGCACATCGTCTACATTGACGTAGTTGGAAGCGATTTTCCCTCCTACTAACGAGGGAGGTCTGGGCTTTAGATGATTACAGGATACAGTGGATACATTTTCATTGAAGCTATGGTGGTTGTTCAGGTCTCAGAGTTCTCTTTGAGCTCAGGTTCTACTGGGCAAATATTGTAGAGGGACACATCCTTCGCTTGCAGTAGTTCCTCACTCAGCCTCTCCTATTTGGAAAAGCCCGAAGAAATTTGGACTATGTGCCGAGACACACATTGCGTGGCACCTTGGGATAGGCTAGATCTTCTTTTGGCATGATTGTTGGATGGGTAATTCTACATTGGCATCCATTTTTCCACACAGACAGTATACATCTGCGATGGTGCAGGACTTTTTCGAGGGGATTGGATGGGATTTTGGGCGATTACTTCAGGCTCTTCCATCAGCTATAGAAGAGCAGATCGCGACCATTCCACTATGTCTTGATGTCTCGGATCATATTTTCTGGAGGACCACATCAGATGGCAGATTTAATACTAAATCAGCATGGCAGCTGATCCGCTCTAGCAGGCCGACTCAGGATTCATTTCGCCTATTGTGGAGCCCTATCATACCTACTACCGTTTCATTCTTCTGTTGGAGACTATGACAGGATTTAATACCAGTTGATGTCATTATCCAGAGGAGGATCGGCAGTCATTTAGCTTCTCGATGTCAGTGTCGTTCTGAGATTGAGACCATCACTCATATTTTTACTGGTAGCAGTATTTCAGATCATGTTTGGCAACATTTTGGGGCTTTATTTCAGATTACCATGAGTACAGGAGAGAGTGTCAGGCAGAGATTTCTAAAATGGAGGTATTCTGGATAGTTTGCAAGGTCACTGGAACTCATTTTTTTTGTAGTGATTATACACGTGTATTAAATATTAAAACAGAATTAAAAAATATTCTTTATGATGGGATCCAACGAAGGCAACAAGTTATCAAGAGTTCGATGTATGTTGAGGAGAGGCTAAGGGCAAGCTCGAGATCAAATATAATCGATATGGAGTCCAAGATGGTGAAGTTAACAAGTCAAAAGCCAAGTTCTATATTGGGCATGGGAGTGAAAACAAGTTGAAATGCATTAAAATCAAGAATTCAAATTTGGAGACAAGACGGACTGAGTGCGGTTGCATACCTCGATACCGAACCAAAGCTTAACGGCTTATGTGGCCGCATGGTACATTTATGGACGTGTTTTGTTTCCAAATTTCGCCTAAATTTCTATAGTTAAAACTCTTTTATGATATCTTTTTTTATATATTTTAAGACTTAATTCCATTTTTAATTAGGTTTTAAGGATTTCATATAAATATGATTATTATTTTAATTGTAAAAACAGAGAATTTGAAAGATATTATTGTGATGTATATTTCTTTCAACTCGTTCTTAATTGAATTAATTCCTAACTTATCAAGAATTAAATTCTCGTGGCGTCCAACAATTTAAGTAAGGTTCATAACTTTTGTGATCACGTGATCAAGATATTGTTGACCATTTTCTTGGTTGTTTGGTTCAATAATTTATTGGGTCGAGTTTTTAAACTTGATTATTGCCTTTCTTGGGTTTGATCTAATCTATCGTGGGTTTCATAGATTCAATTGTTACGTGGGTTCGCATCAGTTGGTATCAAAGTTTAGGCTCCAAAACAAAAAAAATATCAAGGTTATATCATTTAATTCTTTGTTTGTTTTTATTTGAGTCTTCATCTTCGTTCTTCATGTTTTTCATCTTTTGCGTCATTCAATCCAATAAAATACCAAAAGAAATTCAAAAATTGTTTGTGCGCTAAATTAGTGCCCAAATATCTCTTCGATTTTTTGGGCTCTTTGTTAAATTTCGCGCATTTAGTAAAAAAAGTGTCTAGTCCAATTCAAGAAACACTTTTCCTTGCCATTTTCATTCAAATTTCAAATTCATACTTTCTTGAATCATTCTATATCACTTTTCTTACTCAATTCTCTGCTTGAACTCAACAATGGTTGAATTTTTTAGTGAGATCGTATTAATTTTTTGAAACATTTGCAAGGAATCATTGAGTGGGAAAAGGTAGAGTGATGGGACTAATAGAAGGAGACAACTAAATTGAAAGATACATGAGTGTACATATGTGAGGCAGATATTATTCTTGATTTAGGATTTCTGACATAGACGTTTCTACTTCAAGCGGGAGGAATAGTCAAGTCATCGTGATGGAAGAGATGATACGACGATTTGAAATGTTGTTTGGTAAAATGGGAGATAGCATGGATAGTCAAGATGCATGGATGGAAAGGCAAAGACGCATTGCTCGCTATTTTGTGTAGAGAAAAACCTAGAGAAGTTCTTAACACAAGGAGGCAAGGTAGACACCTTCCTAGAGTGGATATTGTTGGTGAAAATGAAGTGGATAGTGGAATTGATAATGATATATTGGTAGAAGCTGAAATAGGAAAGATGAGAAATAGAGAATATAGGCACGATAGGAGGGCTAGAGATTATGTTGGAGATGGAGTTGATAGAAATATGAGCAATATTAAAATGACAATTCATTCATTCAAAGGAAGAAGCGATACAGAGACATATTTGGAGTGGGAGAAGAAGCTAACCTTATATTTGATTGTCATAACTAATTGGAGGAGAAAAAGATAAAACTTGTTGTCGTTGAGTTTACTGATTATGCTATCATTTGGTGGGATCAAATAGCAATACCTAGGAGGAGGAATCATGAGAAGTCTATTGAAACATGGGGATAATTGAAGGCTATCATGAGGAAGATGTTTGTTCCTAATCATTACTATAGGAGTCTTTATCAAAAATTACAAAACCTTTATCAAAGATCTAGGAGTGTGGAGGATTATCACAAGGAGATTGAGATTGCCATGATTATAGCGAATGTCGAGGAGGATTGGGAGGCCACCATTGCCCGATTTTTGAAAGGTTTGAATTGGGAGATAGCTAATGTGATAAAACTACAACATTATGTGGAGTTGGAGGACATTCTACATGTAGCTATGAAGGTGTAGATGTAGTTGAAGAGGATGGGGAAACTAGATATCCATTAGGGTTCTAACTCTTCTTGGAAACCGAAGTTGGATGATCATAGAGGTGATGTGGCTATTTCAAATAGTAAGATCGAACCATCGAGGGCAAATGAGGAAGTTTCTAGCAAAATCACACACAAAACATATTTCCACCTTCTAAGAAACGGGATATCAAATGCTTTAGGTGTTTGAGATTATGGCATATTGCTTCTCAATGTCCAAACAAAGGGGCAATGATTTTGTGTGACAATGGAGAAATAGTAAGTGGTAGTGATGGTGATGATATGTCGGCGTTAGAGAATGCTAGTGATGATGATGGAGTAGAGTACCTATTAGGAAGTGAGTTACTTGCGGGGATACGCATTCTCAATACACAAATTAAATTGGAAGATGTGGAGCAGTAACAAAATAACATCTTTCATACTAGATGTCATGTCAAAAATAAGGCATATAGTTTGATTATTGATGGGGTAGTTGTACTAATATTTCTAGTACTACACTTATAGAGAAATTATGATTGACTACGATAAAACATCCCAAGCCTTATAAATTGCAATGGTTAGATGAATATGGAGAGGTTAGCGTACTAAGGAAAGTTTTGGTGAATTTCTCAACTAGGAGGTATAGTGATGAAGTAATGTAACTGGGAGGTATAGTGATGAAGTAATGTATGATGTAGTTCTTATGCATGCTGGATACATTTTATTGGGAAGGTCATGGCAGTATGATGGGAAGGTGAAATACGATGGATTCAAAAATAGGTACTACTTTGTAAAATATGGAAAAGTTGTTTCTCTTATACTATTAACACCACAACATGTCTATGATGACCAATTGAGATTGAAAGGCGAGGAAGAAAAGAAAAACAAAGAAAGGGGAAAGAAGATTAGGAGAAAAGGTAGTGATGTGGCTCATTGTAAGAAAAAAGAGTAGAGCCATAATAGAGAAAAGAAAGATAGTCTATTGTGAGGAGAAAAATCAAAGTGAGTTTCCATGCAAAAAATAGTGAGATTGAGAGGGCTTTTGTGAGAACTAACACCCAGTTTGGATATTTCTTTATTGTATGAACTTAAAGACCGTGAAGACTTATTTAGTGGGATACCACCGATTGAGTATCCAATTGATTCGATGTAAGTGAAGAATTTGATGAGCATTGAAGGAGAAGCATTCAACTATGGCATAGCAAAGAATCAATACCCCATATATAAGTTAGATGATTGTCTAGCATATAATAATATTTTTTCACATGGGACATGTACTTTTACACATATTTAATGCATCTAATATTTCTATGAGAGTAATAAATCATTTGTCACATGCATTCATAGGCAATCAATTACTAGTTAATGATATTTTAGTATGTTGCAAGAAATTAATTGAGTATGCTAGACAATTGGGGTGCATTGTTGGTGATTTGAGGAATGATGATCTATATTTCAATCTTGAAGTACTTATTTATTTTGGTTCAAATTTATGGAATATGTTGGGAACCAATTTAGTATCCTCTACTACTATTACACGTTTTGATATGGTTTATGGTTTAAATTCCTTAACTTTATTTGATTTAATTCCTTTAACTGTTATTATAAGTGGTAGTTTAGATGGAAAAAAAGGGATTGAATTACATGCATCTTAAGGTAGCAAAAGGAAGAGGCGCAAAGTATTCGAACCAGGTGATTGGGTTTGGGTGCTTAGGCAAAAATGACTTGTTCTAATGCAAAAAAGGTCAAGATCTCATCCTAAGGAGATCGACACTTGTTCAAACTATGGAGTCCAAGAGGGTGAAGTTAACAATTCAAAGACCAAATTCTATGTTGGGCATGAGAGCGGAAACAAGTTGGAATGCATTAGAATCAAGAACTCAAATTTGGAAGCAAGACGGACTGCTATGCAACCACATAGCACAAACCTGAGTCCGGTCGCATGCTTCCATATCGAACCAAAACTGAATGCTATCAGTTGGTCTATGCGACTGCATGCATGTAGCCTATGCAGCCGCACAGTACATTTCTGGACACTTTTTTTTTTCAAATCTCGCCTAAACTTCTATTTTAGTTAAAACTCTTTTATGATATCTTTTAGATATTTTTAAGGCTTAATTTCATTTTTAATTAGGTTTTAGGGATTTCATATAAATATTGATATTAGATGGTATTAATAATTATCCATGATGGCAATTGAGGTAAGAGCTATTTGATATGCACCTCATGTAGAGCATCACATGATAGGCCGTCTACCACCATGAGGCCCACTACGTTCACACATACCTCTTACTACCATGAGACTTTCTACGTTCACACAGGCCGCCTACTACCATGAGGCCCTTTACATTCACATAGGCCGTAGACCCCCACGAGGCTGCCTACCACCATGAGGCCCTCTATGTTCACATATGACACCTACCACCTCGAGGCCACCATTGACCACCTGAGGTCGCCTATCACCATGAGACCGTCGATCCCCATGAGGCTGCCTACCACCATGATGCCCTCTACATTTACATAGGCCGTCTACCATTATGAGACTTTCGACCACCGAAGCACTTATTACCATGAGGCCACCTACCACCATGAGTCCTTCTACGTTTACATAGGCTGTCTAATACTATGAGGCCAATGCCACACTTAATCATACAAACGACAATGAGCTGGACGGGAACCGATCAACGACAAATAAGTACCCCATCAGAACGTGGGAGAAATGAGAAGATTTATGTGGGACACATGGTACCATTAACTGTTGAACGAGGGCATTGCATCAGGTGCTTATAAGTACCTCTAAGGTAAGAAAGGTATGGACTCTTGAAACCCGAACTGTTTGAATTCCAATTATACTCTATTCATACTTTTCTAAATCAACTTTTGATTCTCACATCTGAGGTACAACGTGGGAAAAAGCCCCGACCTCATTTTGTAGGTAGCATTCATTGATCAGAGTAGCCGAAACACCCTACACATCAAGGAGAAAGTGGAGGTCTATCATCTATAATTTCATTGGCGTCGTCTGTGAGAAACCACCGAACAACAAAGCTATGTCAAAGAAGACGGACTAGGAGTGAAATGCGTATGGTCAGAAATGCAGCAAGATGGAGTCGAAATCTGTCGTAAGGGGTCATGACCCGCCACCACCACCGCAATACGTGACGCAGAGCCAATTCAGTACCATGAAAACTCAATTGGCAACCATGATGGCCCTCTTGCAGAGTCGAACGCAGAAAGTCGCAGCCTTAACACAGATACTGTTGAAGGCCTTACGCGAGCAACCGCCCTAAGTGGCGCAAACTGTTATGCCGCCTGTTACTCAGCCAACAATGGAGGACTTAGGGGCTATAGGGGTTGCATTTTTGCATATTCCCTGACTCATGATGGACTTGGAAAGGAAGATGGATGAGATGATGCCCAGATAATAGATGATGCATTAACAAAAAGGAAGGATAAACGAAAAAACTGATTTTGGAAGAAGATCCTTTTGCACCTATTCATGGCAGTTTCCTCATCGAAATGCCTTAAACAGTCGATGAAAGAAGCCTACGATGGAGTCACAAATCCGCTTGACCACTTGCGAACTTTCGTTGATTTAATGAGGGTATATACAGCCCCAAACGCAGTGATGTACGAATCCTTTTCCCCGACACTTAGGAGAGATGCTAGAGATTCGGTGGCCACCTTGGCACCCAGGTCTATAAAGACTTTTGATGAGCTTTCCAGGAGTTTTGTGGCATACTTCATTATTAGCAAAAGGAAGCGAAATACGACCATTGAATTGATATAGGTTGTGCAAGAGAAAGATGAATATTTGTAGGAGTACTTGGCTAGGTTTAGTCAGACAACACTGGGTATAAATTATCTTCAAATGTCTGTACTGGTAACAACGTTAATGAATGGGAAGCAAAACTAGGCTTTTAAGATGTCACTCTCCAAAACCCCCCAGAATCGATGCATGACCTATTGAAAAAGGGTGACAAGTACGTTGATACAGAGGAAATAGAGAATGTCACTAAAAATCTCATAAAGAGATGGGAGGTAGAAAATCACAAGCGAAAGATAGGTGATGAGCGATAACCCGTTGATAAAGGTAAGTCAATGAATGAGTGCATAAACATAGGGTACACTCAGGATCGGTTAGTTAGGTAGATGCGAGAGGAGGTCAAAGCCTTCACCCCTATAAATACTCCGCGGGCCAAGATATTGATGAAAATTCGGGACATGAAAGAGCTCGACTGGCCGTGACCAATGGCAACGTCTGCTAGTAAGATAGACAAGAACAAATACTGCCTTTCCATAAAGACCATGGGCACGACACGGAAGAATGCATCCATTTGAAGAAGGAGACCGAGAGCATCTTGAAGCAGGGTTTTTTGACTAAGTACGGGAGGAATGATCGAGGCAAGCAGAAGGTTGATGTTATAAACCAAGAATAACTAACCAAGATGGGGTGAGTTGGTTTTTGAAACGTTTTCAACAATTAGTCTCAAAACTATTTAATAAACAAGATATAAATGCAAAATGTAATAAGAGAAGTAAATATGCAAATTCGATAACTTAATTCAAGTATTGTCACTTAAGTAGATATAGCATATGTAAACAACAATTTAAATTTAAGTGCAATAATGCAAAGATGACAAGCGAATTTAATGGGGCTCGATACACAATGTGTTCTATGTCCTCGTTTCCAAGCTCTCCGTCATGAGTAAGGTCAAATGCACTATAGTGGTAACTTACAAACAAGGATACCAATCCTTAAGTGACTTACAATAAGGAGTACTTATCCTTAAATGACTTACAACAAGGAGTACTTATCCTTAGGTGACTTACAACAAGGAGCAGCTATCCTTAACAACAATCGAGTTTTCACAAGGCTCTCGAAACCACCAAAATATAAATGATAATTTTACAATTGAAAGAACTCTTTTAACAAATGATATAATCAAGTCAAGTGTTTAGAGAGTTAGGATAACACTTCAATAGATAGAAAATAATAAAGCTTAACTGTTTATGTTGTAAAATTTGACGAATAATGGATAATGAAATAGTTTGTATCTTTGTGTCAAAATTTTCAACCTATGATCTCTCTTAACAAATAATACAAATTAAGTATGAAGAGAGATTTACACTTGAATATAAGTGTTGGCAAAAAAAACCTTCATCAAGAATTGAAAATAGATGAGATTGAGAAGTTTTCTTGCAAAATAGAATTCTTGATGAAATAGATGAAATTAGTTTGATCAATCAAGAGATTCTTTGTAATAATAGAATATAAAATCCAGTAAGCTCAATTATTTTCAATAAATATACTCTCTTAATTTCTCTTTTAAGTGGTTAGAATTGAATGCAAAAGAGAGGGCTATTTATAGATCAATATGTTGAAAATCAGCAACTTTCGGTTGAGCATTTCGGTCGACCGAAAGATGAATATAGCCATTGTATATTTTAAACCGTTGAAATTTCGG
>OU503051.1:21569828-21581473 GCA_912172775.2 Fraxinus pennsylvanica
CGACCCGTACCCGGCCCGGAACCCGCAGCGGGCGGGCTTTTTTTCACGCGGGCCGTTACCGGGCTCACATGTTGGCGGGCCGACCCGACCCGGACCACCCGGATTGACACCTCTACTCAAAATGTAGTAAGATTG
This sequence comes from Fraxinus pennsylvanica, assembly GCA_912172775.2. Taxonomy (NCBI): domain Eukaryota; kingdom Viridiplantae; phylum Streptophyta; class Magnoliopsida; order Lamiales; family Oleaceae; genus Fraxinus; species Fraxinus pennsylvanica. The sequence continues at coordinate 21,569,964 of OU503051.1, forward strand.
TCTGTTCACATCCCGGACCAGGAGAAAACACAAAATAGCTGAATGATAAAAATTAACTAACAGTAGAAAATGCTAAAAGGCCTACAACAAAAAGTCATGTCAACCCGAATCATGATGTGCGCTCAAACATCTTGGATTGAGGAGCTCTTTCTTCATTTCCTTTGCGCTGCGCTAAACCTATCGAAGCCTGATAGATCAATGGTAGGGTGCTTACCAGATATCAACTCATTTGTCAGTTTTGGACTCCTCCATCACCTTCCCCCGTAAGAATGCAAGGCCTTAACAAAATCAGATGACGACTTGTACTGCTCCACAGACGCTTCCAGATCTTTATCATACTTCGCGGAGGCTTTATACCTCTCCAACACTTTCTTGGGAGCCCGAACCAAAACAAATCGCAGGTTGTCTATCTCCATCTCTTGCTCACGAGCACGGGCTTCTGAAGTTTCGAGAGACTTCTTCAAAGAAGAGACTTTCTTCTTGTACTAGTAAGACTCCTTCTTCTTTTCTTTTGTAAGGGCCTTCAACTCCGATGAATGGAGACGGCTCAACTCGACAAGCCCAGCCTGAAGGGCTACAACCTAAAGGAAACAAGATAATAAATAACTATTGGGCATGTACAAAAGAATAAACAAACAAAAACAAAGAAAGATGATAGAAAATCTACCTTCTGGGTGTAGACCGCTAGAACTCTTTCAATGTCGCTAGCACTTAGCCCGGCAATCGCCTGGGCATGACCAGGCGTAACCGAGGATCTGAGTGCCCTCATCTCTGAATAGCCCCGAGAGGGGGGAATCTAAAGTTTGGAGGAGGAGAACCCTCGCGTTCGGCCACGACATAACTCGAGCTGCCCTCTCCAGCCTCAGGTGGTGGGATAACTTCAATAGGCTCATCCAAATGTTGAAGTGCCTCTTCGATGGTATGGCGCATTGCTCTTCCATAATTGGTCTTCTTCATTTTCAATGGAGCGGGAGGCGGTTCATCATCACTCTCGCGACCGCATTCTGGCAGGAGTCTATGGTTTCCTCTAAATTGAACTCCATCCCTCCACATACAAAATAGAGTCTATCAAGCTCACAAAACAACGAATCAAGAGGCACACAAAAGCAAAACTAAAAGAGAAAAATGCCAGAACTTACCATCAGCAGGGATAAATCCCTCATTGCTCCCTGGCTCGGGAATGACTTCAAAACCTTGTCTAGATCAAAATCTATATCTAGAAGCATTCAAGTTAATCAAGCCCAAGAAATATAGACAACTCAAAGATATTCACAAGTATAAAAATACAAGCAAGGTAAAATAACCTACCAATAGGATGATCGATCCCCACTAGCAACATATTTCTCATTGTTAGAACTGACCCTATGTCTGGTGTAAGGGGTGGAATTTTAGTCAATTGTTGGATCTGGGCCTTAAGAAGAGGGGTGATGTCGACTTCATTATTGAAGACACGAATTAAGGGATGTCTCCAATGGGTATTGAAAGGGAATTTGGCCTCATGGGGTTGAACAAAGAAGAATCGGGACTTCCACCCACTGTTGGAATTCCTAAACTTGGGAAAACAGAACGAGAACCTAGTGGTGAAGTAGACGAAGGCGTTGTATTGTGCTAGCTCATGCATCTCGAAGACACCTGAAAAGGTCCATCGAGAGTGGAATTTTCTTGCTAAGGCAAACATATAGGAAATATAGTGCTTTCCTCCACGCGTTGGGATTTATCTGGCTAGGAGTGAGGTGAAACTCATTAAATAATGAGACAAAGAAACGATGGATGGGTAATCGAAAACCACTGTCCATAATATCTTTATACACGGGCCCTTGGGGGTCGGACCCAGGAAGCCTCTCTTTGTACCTAGGGACTCTTTAAACATAATGATCCACACACTCATATTTTCTACGTGAATTTTCCAATTTAGATGGAGAATTATAAATGCTATAACACTTTGGAATCTCAAGGATCACTTCCTCACCTGCGGCATCTCGCTCTATCTCTATATTTTGGTTTAAGGACTTAGTCGAACCAATATGTCTTTTAGGAGAACTTGGTTGGAAAGTATGAATCCCAGTCGAATGGAATAGATTATCGAAATCATTGGAAATTTGAACTTCTCGAGCGGGAATATCGGCTTGGCCATTCAGATGGTCAAAGGGCTGGCCGACCCTCGACCAACCTCCTAGTTTGACCAGTCAAGGTGGTTGACCGTCGACCTGCCTCACCAGTCGACTTTCGTTAATTGGTGAGGCCGTTGTTGGCCTCGGCTGACCCATCCGATGACGGGTCGATCGATTTGCACACTCCCTCACCATCACTCTCATTGGATGAAGAAGATATGAAGGTCTTATACATGATAGTGGAAGAAAACCAAAATGACAAGTAATAAAAAAAAAACTAGGAGGATGAGAGGAAAGAGTTACCTTGAGAATTAGAGGGAGGAGAGGATTTTTTGCACAATGGGTAAAAGCAAAGCACCCACCTCTTTAAATAGAAGTTGAATTTGAATTTTTTGGGGTGGAAATTTTCCCCCAAAACCAAAACCCAATTATGGGGTGGCGTCTACCACCATGAGGCCCTCTATGTTCACACATGCCGCCTACTACCATGAGACTCTCTACGTTCATATAGGCCGCCTACTACCATGAGACCCTCTACATTCACATGGGCCGTCGACTCCCATGAGGCTGCCTACCACCATTAGGTCCCTACGTTCACATAGGCCGCCTACCATCACGAGGCCTTCTACGTTCACATAGGCCGTCTATTACTATGAACCTATCGACCACATGAGGCCGCTTATCACCATGAGACCGTCGACCCCCATATGGCCGCCTACCACCATGAGGCCCTCTACGTTTACATATGCCGCTTACCACTATGAGGTCGTCAACCACCTGAGGCGCTTATCACGATGAGGCTGCTTACCACCATGGTCGTCTACCACTATGAGGCCAATGCTACTCTTAACCATACAAATGACAATGAGCTGGACGGGAATCGCTCAACGGCAAACGTTGGCACAATCAACCGCTTGAGGAGTGGGGGGTCATCCCATCATAACATGGGGGAAGTTGGAAGATTTACGTGGGACACGTGGCACCATTAACTGCTGAACGAGTACGTTGCGTCAGGTGTCTATAAGTACCCATAAGGTGAGAAAGGTATGAACTCTTGAAACCCAAACTATTTGAATTCCAATTATACTCTCTTTCTATTTTCCTAAATCAACTACTGATTCTCACACCGGAGGTACAATGGGAGAGAAAGCCTTGATCTCATTTTGCAGGTAGCATTCACTGATCGGAGTAGCCGGAACACCCTACACGTCAAGGAGAAAGCGGAGGTCTATCTTGCTACAATTTCAAATATGATTATTCTTTCTTTTTTTTTTTTGTTAAAAACACACAATTTGAGAGATATTATTGCAAAACATAATGTTTTCAACTGTTCTTCATTGAATTAATTTCGAATTTATCAAGAATTAAATTCTTATAGCGTTCAACAATTTAAGTAAGGCTCATAAGTTTTTTGATTACGTGGTTAAGATATTGTTGGTGATTGTCTTGATTTTTTGATTCAATAATTTGTTGGGTCAAGCTTTCAAACGTTGATTCTTAACTTTCTTGGATTTGATCTAATTTGTCCCGTGTTTTGTAACTTCAATTGTTAAGTGGGTTCACATCATTGTGCTGTTTAGTCTTATTTATCACTTGTTTGGGCTCCATTTTTTAGAAAATGTATTTTTCTCTCTTTTATTTTCAATCACATATTCTCCAATAAAATAATATTATACATAAGTCAAAATTTGTTCTTATTTTTTAACCACTCATTCTTCAAAAAATCACTATTCCAAATTACATTTTTCCTCAAATTCTCATCAAAATAGGGCCCAATCAGAGGTTTAGTATTGTTGTTTTAAATTCACATATAAAACCCGCCTCCATTATCCAAATAATCATTTGAGCCGGAAGAGAAGTCCAAGACTTGATATGTTAAAATGAATAGGATTCAACACGATTCAAAATTTAGAAAATACATCAAGAATATTTGTTATTTATACTAATCAATTCAACGTATGAAAGATGCAATATATAAGCGTCCAAGTCAGGACCAGTCTAATTAAAACTGGTTAGGCACGCTCAATATCTACTTCTAAAGCTAATTTTATTAGTTATCTGATATTTCGTTTCCACCAAATTAATATAGTGTACAACATAAAATAATTCCAGGATTAATGTTAAATGGTAAGGGTTAAGTAGAATCAATGTCACAGTGTATTTATTTCTAAATTATATGAATTTATTAGTCAACTAAGAGCTATTAACATGGGGTTTAATGTAATCCTCGATTCCCACTCCTCAATAACTATATATAATTAAAAAAAATTAAATTACATGGAACCTACCATTTTGTTCATTAGTAATATATTATTATATGAATAAGGAAAAAATGTCCATCTTGTGGTTGCATCGTGGCATCCTATCCTTACTCTTACTTTTTGTTTATGTTTTATTTTTATGTGTTTAAATTTACATTGTTATTTAACAATATATTAAATAAATAACTAAGTAATCGGATGGGAAATGAGGATTATCCCCAACAGGACGGGGTAGAGGATATGGTGGGCTGACCCGCCCCATCCCTTTATCATCCCTAGTTTTTCTACATGGTTTCCATGAATTAGTAAAAAACTTGATCAATTTTCGTTCTAATTCTCAATTTTTTTTCATTTGAATTGTTAATTATGACAAGACCGCGTGATATTTATTTATTTCGACGTCTAGTTCAGTTTCCTACCTGTTAATGCTGAGCTGTTTTGAATATAAAACGAACTTCTCAATAATTTTTTTTATCAAACGTGCCAAAAGAATTACAGATAATGATATACAAGTGAGAGTTATGACCACCCATAAATCTCTCCTCCACCTTTCCTACTGTTCTTATCAAATAAGAAGCTCATAAGTTATGGTTCTTACATCAATGGCTGCTGTGGCGCGAAGCAGAAATAACCTGGATACAATCTCTTTTTAAAGAAATCAAAATATCACAAAACTCAACTCCAATCATCTGGTGTGATAACCTGAGCGCTGGAGCATTGGCAGCAAATCCCGTTTTTCACGCTAGAACCAAGCATATAGAGCTAGACATACACTTCATAAGAGATAAAATCATTGCCAAGGAATTGGAAGTGAAATATGTTCCTACTGCCGATCAAATTGCTGACCTGATGACGAAAGGAGTTTCTCATTCAAGATTTGCTTATTTGAAAGACAAACTTGGAGTAACAATAGTCCCCTCCAGTTTGAAGGAGGGTGTTGGAACTCATAGCTGAAATATCATCAGCTGACTCATCATCTTTGCCTCCAGCTCAGCAGACTCCACCTCAGCATTTAGTTGTAGTACCTGAATCTGTTAGATCACTCTCAGCTCACCATTGCAGGACCACAGGTCGTGCTACCACTCCTATAATTATGGTGCACCATTGATCAATAATTATCCATCTGTACAGCCTAGATCTTTAGCCTAGAACATTCCTTTTACTTGTATAAATTCGAGCTCACTCTCACTTGTAAAGTTAAGCTGAAATCAATTCTTTCCAGTTAAATTTATATCTTTGAATTCAGTACTTTAACTTTATTTGATAAAGGGTGAGTGGACAGAGGAAGAAGACAGGTTCTCGTTTCCCTGGATAACTTTTTTTTTTTTTTAGATCAAAGGGTTTTTTATTCATTAACTTGATCTGATCTTGTTATAAAAAGAACTGATATTTTCTAATCGTTTACTCTAATTTTATTTGATGCTTGCCATGCAGGAAATTGATTAAGTTGGTAATGCAATATGGTTCAAGAAATTGGGCTGTGATAGCTGAGAAATTGGAAGGGAGAGCAGGAAAACAGTGTCGTGAGAGATGGCTTAATCATCTTCGTCATGATATCAAGGTTTTACAATCAATCTCAATCTCACTTTCATCTCCATTTTCACTGTTTTATTTGGAGATTTTATTGTTTTGGGACTAAAAACCCACTTTTTGTTGTGATTTAGGGCTATTTATGGATTAAATTTGCTGCATATCTTCCCTAGATTTTTAACATCGTGATTCTAGATATGAAAAACTGTAAATTTTTTTTTTTAGGTTCATCTTTTAATCTATTTAGGCCCTTATTTTGTTTTGGGTGAAAATCTTCTATTTGTTGATTGATGATTCATTGAGATAATAGCTTAGGTGTAATTGTTTGAAGGCCTTGCAGCATAAAAATCTTAAAAAAAAAAAATCATGAAAGAATTTCTAGGGTTTGGCAGGTTTTTTTGCACAGTAAATAGCTTTACACAACACAACAAACTAGATTTATTATTATTTTTTTCTTATGTTGTTGAATCCGGTTTACATATATATATATTTATTGAATGTCTTTAATCTCAAAATTTTCAAAAAATTTAAACTTATTTTTTCATTCTAATTCTATGATGATTTTATGTAATTAAATGATATTTTTTGTTGAGAAAATCATTTCAGAAAGACGTTTGGAGTGAAGAGGACGAGAGGCTGTTAATCAAAGTCCACAAAAGGGTTGGAAACAAATGGGCAGAGATTGCCAAACACATCACTGGAAGAACTGAAAATTCAATAAAGAATCACTGGAATGCGACGAAAAGAAGACAGATTTCAAAGAGAAAAATCAAGAAACCAAGAGGGGTAAATGGAAAACGACAATCAACCCTGTTACAAGATTACATCCAGAACAAGTATATGAACAATGGTTCTGGCTTCATACCCACCTCAATCAACTCAGATGAGGCTGCCATCACCATTACTCCTCCCAGCTCCACCGTGCCTGAGGCCGAGGGCCAGTCTTTTTTTACTTTCGAAACATGTGAGGAGGAAATAAACTTCATGAAAAACCTATTTGGAAACAATGATTCATCCAGCAATGCTTCAATGGTGCAAAGCCATGCTGTACCCTCCTGCTGCATCAGAAACAAACATGCAGATTAATCAAGATGCATTTCTTTATCCTGATTTGTTCGATTTAGCCATTGGCTTAACTTTGAATCTGCCAATGAATCAATTTCCCTCCTTTGCAGGCAGAATGGATGGGGATTTAATGGGAATGGTTTCATCTTGCCAGCTCTCCCTTCCAAGGGTTTATCAATAATAGCATTACTATGTAATTCTTGTCCTTATGCTTTAAACAGACAAACTTATTTTGGTTTCTTTACTGATACTTTGATTGTCTGTTTGATTAGCGTAATGAAGCAAATAATTAGATAAAATCTTATCTACTTTATTGTCGAGTATGTCTTATCTAATATTATGAATCAAACATCAGTTCTCCTAGTCAATGGCTAATTAATAATGGCTTTATAATTATCTGCTTCTTGTCCTTTTGCTTATGATTTACTTAGAACTAATATTTTGTTCTTTCTTGATGGCTTGATGGGATGTTTCTGAGAATAATAAGATAAAAAACTTATTCATTACACTGTCATTTAGAATGGATGGAAACTTTTAAGACATTAATATTTCCATTTCAAGCGTGTTTAGGAAACCAAAACTCTTCAAAAAAATTGTAGAAAGTTCAAAATAGAGTTTCCTAATTTATTTTAATATAAGTAAAATTTAAAAAAATGGAAAATACTTTATGAAAAGTTTCAGGAAACTTTTGACAAAAATATTTGAAAGCTTGGATTAAGAACTGTGCACTATAATGGACTTTTGTGGGCTTCAACTCGGAAGGAACTTAGTTCCGATCTTCAAAAAATAATTTACAATACTTCATATTATAATTTCTAACTACAATAAAACTAACAAGTGGCCTTAAAAAATAAATTTGACTTGTAATTAGAGTTCAAATAAATATTTAGTTTACAAAATGAATTATAATTTTTCAACCTTTTTATAGTGTTTCGTGTCTTATTTTCTCAAAAATAGCATTTTCAATTGTATTGTAGTATCACATTTTGACTCCCGTTTCCGTTTCTATGGAACTTAGACCTTAATAAGTTCATCGCATTGAGTAATGATAATCATCATTAGCGTGATCATCCTGTTTAGGTGGCGTGGGTCTCATAATTTATTGTTCAATGAAGTTGTGATGTATTTTAATGCGCTGAACAAGAAATGGAGCCCACTGCCACCTCGATCGATGATGACTCACACTAATGATGAATGGCATTATTTCAAAAATTCTACAAGATTCAGACAATCTATGTGTTTTCTTGGTCTCTAATTACTATAGTTGTGTTAGAATATTTGAATGATTGTGCATTCTTATTTTTGAATCTATGCATTTTTCTAGTCTCTAATTAATATAGTCGCGGTGTTAGAAAATATGAATGATTATATAGTCTTATCTAATACTTTGAACATACCAAAATTGTCAGGACGTTTCAAATCTGTTTAGAATTGCAGATAAGTAATTTGGGGGTAAGATTCAGAAAATCTTAAATTTTTTGGTGTGTTAGAAAATGTGAAGGGTCTTTGTTTGTTCTTGACTTGTGTCATGTGTTCCTTACTATGTATTAGTTTTATATTTTTCGGTTTCTAGTGCCAAAATTCTTTAGTTTCTTCCGAAGTTTTTCTCTGTTTTATTTTTAATCTTCCCTATGACTCGAACTTTGTTCCTTCCAAGTGAGAATTGGTTAGCACATTTACTGACTCAATGTCGATATCACAAAGAATTAGGTAAGACTTTTTAGATCAATTTCAGAAATTGAGAAGTCGTTTGAATACGAGAAATTAGCAGTGGATTGAAATCTAGTCCGATTACATTTGAAACATTGAGCCTTGCTTGATGTCAATGAAAATCAAGATTTTAATTCCAATCAAAGTTAATAATTATTTTTAACCACACATTTTATGAGACCCACAACTTTTCAAGTACACAATTCATGTGCTATCAAAATTTGCTAAAAACTGATTTTAATACGCACTAAATAGGGGCTGAAACTAAATAAAATAAAAATAAATAAAGAAGTCTCATAATGTTAACCCTCGAAATAAAGTTCGCGAACCCAACTAATCATTGGCGAAGCGAAAGACGACATGCGAGGGGAGGAAAAAGGTGAAAGTCTCACCTAAAGGTCACTTGCCATTTTTCGTATCTAGTTTGATTATAGACTGTCAATAAAGGACAAGTGAGCAATTGAGCAAAGCATGATTCATAACTGAATCTGCTAGAACATAGTTAACAAAGAGTCGCTATTTGGCACATTGTAGAAATGACCAAACTACCTCAACGCGTGGAAGGAAATCTATAAATACCCTGGCATTTGAAGAAGAACATATGAAATTTAGATATTTCCCTCTCAAATAGTTATTTCTCCTCATGTTCTAGTTGAAGCACCAAGACTAATAAATTTAGGATGCGAAAGTCTTAGGTCAGAGGATTTGTTGATTGTATTTACATTGATATTCGATTGTAACTATTTCATCAATAAAATCATTTGATTCAATTTTTATTTTCAATAAATTGACGCCGTATGTGAAAAACTTGAGTAAAGTAGACCATGAATTATCACGCTCCAGCTAATGGATACTTGGAATAAAAGGAAATGAAACGAGTAAGGATAAATCAACCATCAGCTACAGTACTCAGGAATGAAATCCAGAGAGTAGCATTGCTATAGTAAATAGAAGAGTAAATTCGGCGGTAAGAAAATCCAAAAAATGGCCGATGATCTAAAAGCACTAATGATGGAGCACGCTGCTCTTTGTACGAAGATACACAACTTGGAAGGCAAGCGTATGTGAAAAGGTAAATGTACAGGTAATGCACAATCCTTAACCTCGTTAATTACATCTATCGAACCTAAAATCGAAGTTTCAGGCGTTAAAGAAGAGACAGTCGTGATATGTGCAATAATAACAGTAAATGTCTTCATCCCAGAATCTTGGACAATGAGCGTACAGAAAATGTACTATACTATGAAACATTCGATCGGATACGAAAGAGTAACCTTTGGATTCCAGTGACGGATCCTTACCGTTTCACCAGAAGAGGCCAGTCCTTCGCTGATTTGTTAATGAAGATAGAAAATAAGCCCCATGCCTATCAAGGACACATTAATTTTAACATCTTCAAGGGTAAATCCGCACATGATGAAATCCTTGGAAAACTTAACTTGGAGCAAACGAACATAATCATCTCTCTCCATCATTTGAATGTGATATATTCCACCAATAAAAATGAAATATCTTTAAATTACAATCCAGAAAACTTACACAGGAACTATAAAAGCAATAAAGGAGACATCAGAGCTGTTAGAAATATTGTTTCTATAGTTGAAACGAGTAACCCCGAGGATAAATTAGAAATTGATGAGTCTATCGACCCTCGCATAACTGAGTGTACAATAGTAAAGATAGCATTCAAAGAGCTAGAAACACTACAACAAAAATACTCTTTTACAACACTTAAAAGGCAACATTTGTTGATAAATGTTGCTAAAAGGGTCTTTTGGCAACATTTTAGTAAGTGAATATTGACATTGGTACTAATAAATGAGTTTTGACAACGTTTTATAGAAAAATGTTGCGATAGACCCCTTTTTGCAACATTTATTGAGTATTGCGAAAAGTTTTATTTTTCGCAACGTTTGCTAAACGTTGCAAAAGAAAAGCCTTTCGCAACGTTTGTCAAATGTTGCGAAAAATAAAACTGTTGACAAACGTTGCAAAAGGCTTTTCCTTTGCAACGTTTAGCAAACGTTGCGAAAGGTCGCAACGTTTGACAAACGTTGCAAAAGGCTCCTTTTGCAAGTTGTGAAAAGTGAGACCTTTCGCAACGTTTGCTAAATGTTGCAAAAAAGTTCACTTTTTGCAACGTTTGTTAAGTATTGCGAATTGTTTTTTTGTTTTTTTTTTTCCTCCAATGGGCTCAAATTGCAGAAGCCCAAAAACCGCCCCAAACCCTAGCTAACATTACAACTTAACATAAGTCATTTTACCCACAGAATTGGAAGAAATCGCAGCCTGAAACTCTTCATTCTGTCGAAATCACAACTTCCGGCCACACCCATGGCGTCGGACCTACACCAGTCGATGCCCCTTACTCAGACGACCATAACCAAGGTCTCAATTCATCCCAATCATCCCTCCAGCTGCACGAATCTTTTCCAGAAAGATGCCCAGTCCTTGTGAGCTTAAAATTATAAGAAAATGGCTGTAAATATAACCAACCAAAATCCTTGTGAGCTTAAAATTTCATTTTTCTCCTCTCTCTTGTCTACAAAGAACTGCCACTACTATAGAACAGAGATTCTCAAAATTTAAACTCTAGGGTTTTAGAAATTGTTCCAGCAGAAAAGCTTCAATGAGCGACTCAAGAGAAGATTCTCCTGACTGGTTACGCTCTTTCCAGGTGCTTTTAATCGTATTTATCTCATATTTAATCAGATTTTAGTTAATTAGGTGCAAGATATGCTATGGGACTTTGTGATTCCATTTTCACTTATTTATCAATTAACGCGATGCCCTGTGCAAGAGCTTAATTTTTAGTTAATTAGAGTCAACCATA
>OU503051.1:21581500-21602153 GCA_912172775.2 Fraxinus pennsylvanica
TGTATTTTTTGTGCAGAAAAATGTCCCAGTCCCAACTGGTTGGATTTATGTAATATATCACCTTGTTGGATGAAAATGAGAAACAGAAACTCACTCTGTAGATGTGGGCCCTTTGTCACTGTGTGTTTGCTATGGGGATCTATGTGGGATGTGGGTGTTAGTGGTAGGGATGTGCAGCAGTGAGAAAAGTTGGCAGCAGCAATGGCTGTGGTAGTTTTGAGTTGTTGAATTTGAAGGTTATGACAGGTAGGTGTTGTGTTTGAGTTGGTTCTGGCAGAGTGAGCGTTGAAGAGGGTGGCAATGGGATTGAAAATGAATTTGACTTTATACTGGGTATTGTGGGCATAGGAAAAATAGGGTTTACTCTGTATGGACACGTATAATATACAAGTATAACGAATGTTTCATATGCTTATTAATAACTGCAAGCACTGCACGGTGAATGTGAAAAAAGCCTTTTTCTCAGCAATAAAGAGCGAGAGAGTAGTGAATTGTCTTGTTCAGTAATCATGCATGCTGATTTCAGTTGTAGCTTTCAGGAGAGTTTACAAAGATTGCTTGCAAAACTGGATTCTACCAGTCAACGAATTTCTCATATTAGTTGGCTAGGTTGAGTGCAAAAAATGGATGTATTGCATTTTCTCATATTAGTTAGACTGGATTGATGAAACTTTTGCATGGGAGATGATTATTAGAATTTGATTTGTTGAATAGGCACAATCTGCTACTTGGTTTCATTAGCATTAATAATTATGGGTTTATTCTCTAAACAATATGAAATTATAGGCTAATGGCTATCTCGATTTGTTGATATGCTAGTAGATCCTCTATTGGCTTGTTGCTCTTTAATATACTTGTTTGTGGTTGATTTAGCCTTTGAATTTGGGGGTATTTTTGACATTTTAAAATCTCATCAGGTAGAAAATGAAGAAGAATTACTTTGTGCAGGTAAGATTTACTAGCTATGCTTTTGCTACCCATTTATGTGACTACAAACTTGAATTGCTGTTGCTCTCTTCTTGGTATATTTTCAATATAACAAAATGGTTTTTTAATGAAAGGAGGAAGAGATTTTTCTACATTGGTAGATAAGTTGATGCAATCTCTAGTTACGTTTGAGTCTAGAACAAGTCGATCACTGAAGGGTTCTTATTTTGTTTATGTGAATTGTAATTTACAAACTCAGTTTAATGCAATACTGTAGAAATTTTCCTACCTTGGTGGATAAGGTGATGCAATCCTAAGTTGCATTCGAGTCCAGAACAAGTCAATTAGAAAAGGATTCTTATTTCGTTTTTGTGAATTCTAATTTGTAAACTCAGCTTAATGCAATACTGAAATTTTGAGTGCTGAGCAGGATAGGTTTGCTGTCCAATTGGAATTTATTATTTTCTGTCTCTTGCATGGAAGGACTGAGGATGCACATCAGGCTGCTCTATGGTATGTTCTTAATTTTCTTATACATTTGATTTTAGTTTTACTATTTTTTATTCACTTAATTAAAATAGACACACTGCAATCTTTTCCGGTTGTTGTACTCCTATTTGTCAAAAAAATTGCCAGTGATTCTTACATGGGCCATATTCTTGTTCCTCATTTAATGACCAGACTTGAAGTAGTTATTAGCTTCTTAATTTTTATTTATTTATATATGTTTTTATTATTTCTACCTCTAATTGGAATTTCACTCCATTGTATGTCGTTATTTAACATAAAAATCTATTTAAGCTATTGTTTGATATGCCCAATAAATTCCAAATTTCCACATTCTTCACATTCTTAATTGCATGTACAGCTTATTTTGTTTGGTGAGGAGACTCAGGAAGAGAAGAAGGCTGCTGAAGAACGTGCTGCAACCGTGAAAGCATCCGGAAATAAGAAAGAGAGTAGTTTGATTCAAGTGTATGGATTAAAAAAATTTGTAATGAAATTATCAATTTTTATGCAATTCCAAAATTTGTTCATAAGTTGTATTTTCAATTTTGCCAATCTATTTGCATAAATTGTTGTTAAAAAAAAACCTACGGCAACGTTTGGCAATGTTAACGTTGCCGTATCTATCTATAGCAATGTTAACGTTGCCGTAGGCTGTCTTTCGCAACGTTTGCCAAACGTTCCTGTAGGCTATCTTTTGCAACATTTGCCAAACGTTGCCGTATTTCTACGGCAACGTTTTTTAAACGTTGGCATATCTCTCTACTCTACGACAACATTTCGATTTACAACACACGTCCAAACGTTGTCGTAGGCCTACGGCAACATTTTTTGAACGTTGCCGTATGTTGTTTTTGTTGTAGTGAAAGTTTTTTCGTTGGCGTAAAGATTCAAGCATGGCTCTCAAAATTGGAAAAGAGTTGTGTGAACCTATAAAAGGCTTGCTAAAAAACTTCCTAGTCGCGAACCTAGATCTATTCTCTTGGAAATATACGGACATGATAGGGATCAATCCCGAAGTTACCTTCATGCCTTGAGGCTCAATCCCAAGATTAAGCCTAAAATAAAAAAACATCGACCGATGAGTGCTGAAAAATATGTGGTACTGAAAAACGAGGTAGATAAGATATTGGAAAATGACTTTATTCGTGAAGCTTGATATAATTTGGGTATGCAATTCGGTTCTAGTACCAAAGAGCAACGAAAAATGGCCTAAGACTTTACGGACTTGAATAAAGCCTATCCAAAAGATAGCTTCATGCTCTCCAGAATTGATCAGCTGGTGGATGCTACTGTGAGACACGGGCTGTTAAGTTTTATGGATGCATATTTGTGATATAATCAAGTTCCAATGTGTGGACCTCATGAGGAACTTACCGCATTCTTTACGGATTGGGGACTATATTATTACAAAGTAATGTCCTTTAGGCTAAAAAATGCAGAGGCAACCTATCAGAGGTTAGTGAACAAAATGCTCATAGACTAAATAGGGATATGCTTGTAAAAAGCCTTCAAACTGGAGACTACTTGAAACATTTGAAAGAGGCTTTCAACGTATTAAGAAAATACAGAATGAAACTCAATTAGCTAAAAGCGCATTTGAAGTAAAATTTGAAAAGTTCCTCGATTATATGGTCAACCAACGAGGTATCGAAACAAACCCCAACAAAATTCAAGTCCTCATAGAATGCAGTCCTCATCTAAATCAAAAGAGGTACAAAACCTAATGGGAAGAGTTGTTGCCTTGAGTAGATTTGTATCTCGAGCAATGTACAAATGCTCTCATTTCTTCCTAGTGTTGAAGGAAAGAAAAATGTTCAAATAGAGCAGCAAATGCAAACAGGCATTCCAAGCCCCAAAAGAACACCTAAAGAGAATACCCTAGCTAGTTAAAATCGAACACGGAGAAAAGCTACTACTATATTTAGCAATATCCAAGGTGGCGATCAGTTCGATATTGATGAAAGATAAATGGTAACAACAATTATCAATTTACTACTTAAGTAAAGCCCTGCAAGGAGCATAAGGAAAATACTCGAATATGGGAAAGTTGACTTTTGCATTAGTCACGACATCGCGAAAACTGCGACCTTATTTCTAGAGTCATATATTGAAGTTTTAAAAAATTTACTACTCATATAAGTACTACAAAAGCCTGATTCATTAAGGCGGTTAATGAAATGGGCAGTGAAGCTGGGGTAATTTGAGATAAGTTATAAAGGACAATATGTGATTAAAGCACAAGCGTTAGCTGATTTTATTACAAATTGTCAAATGTTCCAATTCCTGGGAAAAAGCCCGAATGAGGAATGTAAAAGTTGTCTTTAGATGGATCATCCAGAGATATTGGCTTTGGAGAAGGCAAAATATTAACAAGCCAGGAAGGACACAAGTTGAATTGTGCATTTAAGGTTCAAGTTTAAAGCAAGCAATAATGTGGCTAAATAAGAAGCACTATTGGTTGGTTTACGTTTGGTAAAAAGAAATGAAGACTCATAGCTTTGAGATAAAAAGCGATTCGCAGTTGAATAAAAGGGACATTCGTCGCCAAGGATATAATAATAGTTCCATACATCGTAAAAGCCATAAAACTACTTCAGGGTTTCGACAAGTTTGAACTTGTCCAAATCCCCAGGGAGAAAAACGAGTATGCAGATTCCTTATAAAAGTTGACAAGCTCAAAAGATACGAAACTGTTTAAAACAGTACCTGTAGAATTACTACCAAAACCATCAGTTGGCCAAAAATGGAGGAAATCTTGTGGATAAGGACAAAACTTTATGGATGCAAGACATCATTTCCTTTTAAGAGATAAAGTACTTCTTGATGATAAAATTCAGCATAAAAATTGTTAATAAGAGCTACTAGATAAACAGTGCAATGTGATGTCTTATTTAAACAAGGATAAACACTCCTCTTACACAAAAGCATAAGTGAAGATGAGACTTCATACATAATGAAAGAAATACATGAATGTGTATATAATAATCAAGCTAACGGACACTTCTTAGCGCTGAAAGCTTTAAAACAAAGGCATTATTGTCTCAATATGAGAAAGATGCAATAAGCTTTGCTAGGAAGTGGCCTCTGGCCCTTTGGTAACCAGCAGTGGCCCCTGGCCCTTTGCTAAGTAGGGATTGACTTCGCATGATGGTTACCCAATGGAATCTTATATGAAATTTATGATAGTTGCAGTAGATTATTTTACTAAATAGGTAGAAGTTAAACCCCTTGTGAATATTACTAAGGCCAACACTTGAAACTTCATATGGAAGAACATTATATGTCGATTTGGGTTGCCCGATTCAATAATTTCAGATAATGGACCACAATTTCAGGGATAGAAACTGAAGGCAACATGTGATGAGTTAGTATCTGCAGACACTTTTCAACACTATATTACCCTCAAGCCAAAGGGCAGGTGAGAGCTTTCAATAAAACACGAAAAATATACTAAAAAGGAAACTCGATCTATAAAGGGACTATAGGCTGATGAATTGCCATAGATCCTATGGGCTATCGAACAACCACAAATACCGCCATTAGAGAGCCCATTTTCTCTAGCTTATGAGATGAAGGCCACGACATTAGTTGAATTTAGTGTAAGATCAACGAAAAAGAATGGGGTACAATTAAGAACAAAATAAGGAATCTATAAATGTGATTTTAGAACTCTTAGAGGAAAAAGAGATGATTATCAAATTAAGCTCGCAGTATATTAGGAAAGAATGAAAAAATACTTCAACTCAAAGGTTCGCAAGAAAAACTTCAAGGAAAGAGACTTGGTCCTGAAAAAGTCTTTGTCATAGATAAAGAAATAAGCTCCAATTCTCTTGGTCAAAAATGGGAAGGACTATATACTATAATCGAGATGGTGGGAGTTGAACATATAAGCTTGAAGGAAAGGATGGTGAACCCCTAAGGCATCCTTGGAATGTCATGTATTTGAGAAAGTATTATCAATAAAATAAGAATCAATTTTTCTAAACTTAGTAAATTCGATATTAATCACGAAAGTTCTTGTTGACCTATGGTTGATCTCATATTTTGATTATAACAAACAAAATATTTTTATCTCTAACATTTGGATTCGAGTCTTCATTTTTACATGTTATGAACTTGATTAAATTAAAGACAGAACAATTGCTACCAAAGGACGTAAAGGTGACGATTAAGAAAATTCAAGGTGGAAATCGAGCATTCACAATCGGAGACAAATCGAGCACTTGTGTCAAATTAAAAAATCGAGCAACAAATCATGCACTCACGGCAAATCAATATGTTTGAACTCACTCATAAAGGTAAAATACTTTAATCCCTAGCAATGACTCATTGAAAAGCTCAAGTGATGAATTTGCTTATGCATGATAAAAATTCACTTCGTTAAACGTTTGCACAAAAAATATTTTCATAGGTAAGAATTTCAACTTAGTTTTCAATCCTATTAGCATCAGTTACTTTGAAAAATCAAGTAAAAACGTTATGCAAAAAACTTACCGGTTGCAAACAAAAAAAGGGGGCCAAAGTTCTGGCCATCCGGATGGCAAATCGGGCGTCCAATGGGCTGCAATGATCGAAAAATCGAAAGTTCTGATTTTGACATGCAATGGTTATTTTCAGTCATCCGGTACTGTTCCGGATGTCCAAATGATCTTCAGTTCGGTAGAAAAATTTATGTTTTCAACTGCTATACATACTAACTCGCCAATTATTACAACAACTTAAGAGCATTCATGTAAGTTTCTTTGAGCAAAATTGTATTGATTTCTCATCTCATTTATTATCATAAAATCATTTTTGCTTTGAAAAACTTTTGAAAATCATTCTACACATCAAAGTTTTCCATACCTAACACTTGACCTTCATTCATTGCTATTTATTAAAGTGTTAGCATGTTTCTCTCTTGGTACTTAATTGTGATCACATCATTTATTAAGGGTGTGTTTGAGTCACATTATTTTGGAAGAATGTATTCTGGAATAGTAGATTGATGGAGAATGTGTGGTTGAAAAAGAAGGAAAAGTTATTGATGTGCTACTCCACCGGAGTGAATATTCTTATTCCATGTTTAGGGTGTGTTTGAGCCACATTATTTTGGAAAAATGTATTCTGAATAGTAGATTGATGGAGAATGTGTGGTTGAAAAAGAAGGAAAAGTTATTGATGTGCTGGAAAATATTATTTTATTGAAGAATGTATGGTTAAGAATGAATAGAAGAATGAAAATAAAAATTTTATTGTGTACCAAACAGAGCCTAAGAGAGAAATTTCAATTTGTAAAATCAATTTTCTTCAAATGTGTGGATCGTGTTGAGATCTCGTAAAACTCAACGTTGTATAAGGATCGGTGCTCCTTGGTTGTAAGTCACCGAAAGTTTTGTAAAGGGTTGGATTGCACCACAAGTCATTCAACATAGTGAAATTGGCCTTACACATGCCAGAGAGTTGGTAACGGAGGACGTATATCATTGCATTGGATCGAACCTCCATAATTATATCGTTTGTATTTTATATCCCTCTTTACTTATTGCTTTCATATTCATGCTTATTACTTGAATTAATCTATCTACTTATTACGTGCTTAATTTTAGATTAAAATTTCAAAAAATTGTTAAAAACCAATTTAGGCCCCTTTTGGTTATATTAAAATTTCAAAAAAATTTAAAAACCAATTAACCGTATTAGTATATGTGACTCTGCATATGATATATGGTATGCTTTAGAAGTCACTCATGTTGGCACAAGTAAGGTAAAAGAAACCAAGATTAATCTCTTGGTCAAAGAATTTTAAAATTTCTTCATTTGTTGATATGATTACTCGCTTCACCAATATTGTTAATGGCTTCAAAGGCTTTGATCGTAAATTTACTAAAGGTGAGCTTGTAAGTAAAATGCTTAGGCCACTTTAGGAAGATTGGAGCTCATTAAGGATGTTTATAGAAAACACCAAAGATGTCAACACTTATCCTTTGGAAGAAATCTATGGGACTTTGAGACATACGAGCTTAACAACGCTGAAACCAAGGAGAAGATGAGGAAGAGCAAAGAAGAATCAAAGGAGCCTTCTAAGCGTCAAATTTCTCTCAAATCGGTAATTGATGAATGAACTACAAGTGAGCATATGAGTGATGAAGAGCTTGATGATCTTGTGCTTCTTGTCAAAAAATGTAGTGGCTTTCGAAATAATCGAAAGTTTCAAAAGAAAGAAGCAAGAAGATTGTTTGCTATGATTTTGACAAACCCGATCACAAGAGAACTGAGTGTCCAAGCAAAAAGATAAATTTCAAGAAAAAGACACTCCAAGCAACATGGGATGAAAGCGACGATGATGATCGCGATGAAAATGAAAGTCAAGAAGAAATTGCCAACATATGCTTCATGGCAATCGTTGATGAGAGAAATTCTATTGAAAAATTCTCATATGATGATATATCTTCCTCTTATGATGAAATTCTAGAAGAATATGAAAAAATCGCCCTTAGTCATTATATTCTTAAAAAGAACCAAAAATTATTAANGAAAACAAATGGACTCAAGGACCCAGCAAAACGTACTACCAAGGACCCAAGCATGTATGGGTATCAAAAATCAAAAGTTGAATTACTATTGTGGGTACCATAGAAGATAACAAGCAAATGATTGTTGGATGGTGGGTGTTCCAAGCACATGATCGGAGATAGAACTTTACTATCGATTATCAAAAGAAAATATGGAGGACATGTCACATTTGGAGACAATGCAAAGGGAAAAATCATCGGAACTGGAAGCATTGGTAATCATATCTTCCCTTTCGTTGAAAATATACTATTGGTAGATAACCTCAAACATAATTTACTTAGTATTGGTCAATTATTTGATAAAGGCTATCATATTAAATTAGATTCTTCGAAATGTCTCATTAAGAATGCTACATCTAAGGATATATTGTTTATAGGAAGCCAAAGCAAAGATATTTATATCATAAATATCGATTTTGAAAATGATGAAAAATGTTTAGTGAATTTAAAAGTGGATACTTAGCTATGGCACAGAAGATTAGATCATGTTGGCATGAATCTCCTTTCAAAAACTCCAAAATTGGTTTTGTCAAAGGTCTACCAAATTTGAAGTTCGAAAAAGACAAAATTTGCAATGCATGTCAATTTGGTGAACAAGTAAAAATTTTATTTAAACCCAAATTGTACTCATAGACTACAAAACCACTTCAATTGCTTCACATTTATCTTTTGGCACCATCAAGAACAAATGACTATTCAAGATCAACGCAAGAAAGATCCATAAGATAAAAATCAAGAAAGAGAAAATGTTCAACAAAGCAAAGAAGAGCTAACAAAAGTCCAAAATGACTTACCTCTACCAAAAGAATGGAGGATTGTTTCTTCTCATCCTAAAGAACTAATCATTGGTGATCCATCAAAATGAATTACTACTAGAGCCTCTACTAAAAGTCATTTAAGTAGTTATGTATTCATTTCACAAATTGAACCCAAAAACTTCAAAGAGGCCAAGTTTGATGAATTTTGGATTCTAGCTATGCAAGAAAAACTAAATCAATTTGAACGAAACCATGTTTGAGATTTAGTTGTTAGACCAAATGATCAAATCGTCATCGGTACTAAATGGGTGTTTAGAAATAAACGTGATGAAAACGAAATAATTATGCGTAACAATGCTAGATTAGTGGCCCAAGGTTACAATAAAAAGGAAGGCATCGATTTTGAAGAAACATTTGCACAGGTGGCTAGATTAGAATCCATTCCATGCTTCTTCCATTTGCTTATCATTAAAAATTCACTATTTATCAAATGGATGTCAAAAGTGATTTTCTTAATGGTTTCATTCAAGAATAAATGTTTGTTGAACAACCACCCAGTTTTAAAAAATCACAAATATCCGGACTATGTTTTCAATCTTCAAAAAACTCTCTATGGTCTAAAACAAGCTCCTAGGACTTGGTACGAAAGATTGAGCAAATTTCTAATTTCAAATGATTTTTTAATTGGAAAAGTGGATACCACTCTTTTTGTTAAAACTCAAAAGAACGATATGATCATTGTTCAAATTTATGTTGATTATATTATATTTGGTGATACTAATATTTATCTATGTGAAGAATTCTCTAAGTGCATAAGCATGGAATTTGAGATGAGTATGATTGGAGAACGTAAATTCTTCATCGGTCTCCAGATTAAGCAAACTAGTGATGGAACCTTTATCAATCAAAGTAAGTACATATTGGACATACATGGATGACTTGAGGCCAATGAACACCCCTATGAGCACATCCATAAAATTGGACAAGGACGATCAAGGTACGTCCATTGATATAACAAAATATCGAGGAATGATTGGATCCATTTCTATACTTAACCGCTAGTAGACCCGATATTATGTTTAGTGTGTGTCTATGTGCTAGATTTCAGTCAAATCCTAAAGAATCACATTAATGACATGAAACGAATCTTTATATATCTTAGTGGCACTAGAACTTTAGGACTTTGGTATCCCAAGGGTACTCACATTGATTTACTTAACTATTCGGATGTCGATTGGGCCGGGTGCACAATCGATCGTATAAGCACTAGCGAAACATGTCATTTTTTAGGGTTCGCACTTGTATCATGGTTTAGTAAGAAACAAAATTTCATTGCATTGTCTACTGCCGAAGCCAAATATATCTCGACCGATAGTTGTGTGCACAAGTTCTATGGATGAAACAAACTCTTAGTGATTATCACGTATCCTTTGGTCATATACCCATTATGTGTGATAACACTAGTATCATAAACTTGTCTAAAAATCCTATTTTTCACTCTAAGATGAAGCACGTTGAAATTAGACATCACTTTCTAAGAAATCATGCTCAAAAGAGGGATATTGTGTTAGAATTTGTAAACACGTAATACCAATTGGCCGATATCTTCATAAAACCTCTAGCTCTTGATCATTTCTCACATATTAGAAGATCGATGAATTTGAAGTACATGATTAAGTTCAAAAACTACATTCGCTTATATTTCATCATTTCATGTGCACCACATTTACATAACTTAGTATATTTTATTATTATTACAAAAAAGGATCCGGACCTCCGAATTGAACTGGATAGTTCGAACAAGTGTCTGGTTTGATAGAAATTTGTTCTGTCAAATTGGATGCTTGATTCAACGATGGACAGCCTCTTTTAAACGCGTGTTGCTCCCCTTTTTCTTCCATTTTTCTTCACTCTTCTCATGTTTATCTCCCTAATTCTCTTCTCCATCACTCAATCTTCACTCTCAAAGCATCAATTACCCATCAAAATAAAAAAAAACCATTACTTTTACATCTCAATTCTTCAAAAAAATTCTCCATTTCATCCACTAGAATCCAAAATCAAAATCCTAACCTCACATATTCTTCAATCCATCTTCATTTTCGATTTTCAACTATGTCGGGCTCAAAACGAACGAGAAAAATGCTCAAGAGCACGGTGTTGTGATCTCTCTCTCCTTCATCCGATGAAGAGTTTGACTTGAAACTTGAGGTGTCGGCCAACCCATTTGAGAAATCCCCCATTTTGATAGGTCAAAATGTTGATTTTATGGATTTTACTATTGAAGCACCCACATTTCATATAGAAGAAACTTTTGAAAATATGGGTTGGATTTCTATTGCAACTTTAGAAGAGCATGCATATCCACGACTCATGAAAGAATTTTACAAAAACATGTCTATTGCTTCCCGTTCCGATGACATTTTATGTTTGATTAAAAATAAATGCATTGTCATAAATAGAGCTCTCATTCGTAACATTTTAGAAGTTGAGATGAATGCAACATAAATCTTTCTTCACAAAGCACATCCCACGTTAGACGGCTATGACCCTACCAAGGCTTGTTCTCGAGTCACCGGGGATTTTTTTTAAAATATCACAAAAGTTAGTGCAAATCAATTGACTCTTCCATGAAAGGTTTTACAAAACATCATTGCCAATATTATCCTCCCACAAAAGGGTCATCGGGACGAAGTGAGTTCTTTTGATCTCTTTCTTCTCGACTCTTTTTTTGTCGGTATGAAACTTGACTTTCCTACCATTGCACTAGGACCCATGAAGATTGTTCATTCAGCACGACATGTTAAAGCTTTACCATACAACATGCTTCTCACAAAACTTTTAAACACTTTAACGTTTTGTTAGATGATGACACGTTTGTCCAACTTCGACCGACTGACACTATAAACATTCAAACCCTTAAATGCATGAAACACCAAAGAACACGATAAATAGGTGGCACATACCAAGCTGAATCTGTGCGCACAATGATCTCACAACTCTTCTACACTCCTAGTAATCTGAACTAGGAATATAGGAAATTGGAAAAAAAACTCTCACAGAGTATTATTATTAATTGAAAACAATCCTAAAAAGGGTCCTTTGACGGCTACTGAACATTGTATATATATGTGAAATTAAAGACAACCCTAACAACCAACTTACCTAAAATACATGACATACAAAATATTAAAATAACAGGAAAGAAAATAATACGTCTGCGAGAAGAAAATTAATCGAATAATACACCTCATCTCCACACAAGTAGAGCCTTTTCCATAATATTGGCGGCTATTTGATCTACATCAGGGTTTGACCCCCACCTCGGGTCATTAGACTCTACCATTTAAGGGAGATGATGAGGGTGACAACGATGACCTCCCAGAGGCTCCTATTCATCATCTCGACATTCCGGGCTCCAGTACCCCTCGATCTTCGAGTAGTAGCTTCACGTTTATCGAGGATCAATACAACATGTTGAACGGCCTCATTGACTCTCTCACATCCTCGGTTGATGGCCTCAGGGAGATGCTCCATCAAATGCAAGTTCAACAGGTTGCCATACAAGCTCAACAGTCCGCTATTCTAGCTCAACAGGAAGCCATTAAAGCAAACCCGATGGAGATGCAGGCTCAACAAAATACCTTCTACTCCCATTTCTACGCTCACCATCCGTCTTCTCTGGAGCTGTAATTGTTATTTTTCTTCATGATGAATTTTTACTTTAGTTGATTTATGATGAATACTTCTTTTCGCTTTGTGATTAATGTTTTGGTTTGCCTCATGATGTATATTTCACTATGTTTTCAAGTTTATGAGATTTCATTCTTATTTTGCCTATAGTTGTTTTCATTCTCTACCTCGTAATCTTTTTGCTTATGCTAAAGGGGGAAAACATATGTACGATGATATGCATGTTTGACTTATATAAGAAAGGGGGAACATTATCATATGCTTGATCTATAAAAGATGGAGGGAACAGTTTAATAATGTACAAATCATATGCGATAAAGTATTTCTCTTATTGCAAATCATCATTTGTTTGTCATAATAAAAAAATGGGAAAATTGTTGACATATGGTTGATCTCATATTTTGATTATAACAAACAAAGTATTTTTATCTCTAACATTTCTATTTGAGTCTTCATTTTTATATGTTGAGAACTTGATCAAATTGAAGACAAAACAATTGCTACCAAAAGACGTGAATGTGATGATCAAGAAAACTCAAGGTAGAAATCGAGCATTTACAATTGGAGACAAATCAAGTACTTGCGTCAAATTCAAAATCGAGCAACAAATATGCACTCGTTCCAAATCAATCAAAGATATTAGAACTATATGTTTGAACTCACTTGTAAAGGTAAAATACTTTAATCCCTTGCAATGACTCATTGAAAAACTCAATTGACAGATTTGGTTATGCACGAAAAAAATTCACTTTGTTAAACGTTTGCCCAAAAATTATTTTTTAAAGGTAAGAATCAAGTAAAAATGTTATGCAAAAAAACTTACCGGTTGCAAACAAAACAAAAAAGGATGGCCAACCGGACGTCCAGTTCGGCCGCAACGGTCGAAAAATCGACCATTCTGATTCTGACATGAAACAGCTATTTTCAGTCCTCTGGTACTATTCTGAACATCCGGTTTAGTAGAAAAAATTATGTTTTCAACTGCTATAAATACCAACTCCTTTGCCATTTATTACAACAACTTAAGAGCATTCAAGTAAAAATTCTGGGATATCCAGTTTGAAGCCTGACTCTCAGCTGTTAGCATTGTTTTGGACTACTAGACGTTCCCTCCCTCATCTCATCTCCGCAAATGAATTTTGATTATCTTTTCCCTCGCTCCCGTCTAACTATATTCAGCAAAATGCTCATCATCTCGCGATTACCAATGTCGATATCGAACGTTGGGAGCTTTCAGTTACTCAGTCAATGCATCAAATCTGTCACCCATCTGAACAAATCACTCATTTACCTCTTGCAGTATTCGTGCCTCCAGTTGTGCCTCACGTGTCAGCTTATCGCGTTTGTTTACGTCACCCATCACTGCATGCCTTCCCTCAAGAGCTTCTGTAGGTGCCATGGATGAAACGTAACCTAGGTCTTTGATACCAACTGATGGAGTGAGGAATAATGGAAGTTGAATCTATGGGCACACTGATCTCACAACTCTTCTACACACCTAGTAATCTAAACTAGGAATATAGAAAACTAGAAAAAAAACTCTCACAGAGTATTATTATTGATTGAAAATAATCCAAAAAAGGGTCTTTTGACGGCTACTGAACATTGCATATATGTGAAATTAAAGACAACAATCAACTTACCTAAAATATGTGACAAACAAAATATTAAAATAATAGGAAAGAAAATAATACTTCCGCATGAAGAAAATTATTTGAAATAATACACCACCTCTCCATACAAGTGGCGCCTCCTTAATCCCCATTTCCATAATATTGGAGGCTATTTGATCTACATTATCCTCCCCGGGTTTGAGAGAATTCACCCTCGAATTCGAGTCCTCGGTTGACAAATCACCAATATGTGGAACCAAGTTCTTGATAGTCGCTACATGAGTCTGTTGAATTTGACTGATTAAATCTTTAGCCTTGAAATGAACTCGTCAGATATCAGAAATGTGTGCCAAATTAATTGGTGCACGAGGATTATAACCATATATCACATGAAAAGGACTAAACCTTGTACTCCTATTGGTAGATCGATTGTAAGCAAACTCAGCCTGAAATAGTTTTTGATCCTAAGACTTCAGGTGATCACCCACCAAACAGTGCAACAAGTCCCCCAAAGAACGGTTGACAACTTTAGTCTGGCCATTGATCAGAGAGTGATAGGTACTACTAAAGTCGAGCTTGGTGTTAGACAAATGCCACAAACATCACCAAAAATGGCTAAGAAAATGGGTATCTCTGTCAGACACAATGGATGAAGGCAATCCATGTAATCGATAGACCTCATGAAAGTAAAGTTGTGCAACATTAATAGCATCGGATGTTTTCTTGCAAGCCACAATGTGAGCCATTTTGGAGAATTTATCCACCACCACAAAAATAGAACCATGTCCAAGCTGTGTTATTGGCAACCCTAACACAAAATCCATGCTAACATTAGACTAATGCCCTTCTGGAATAGGAAAAGGCAGATAGAGACCTGCATTAGTTGCTCTCACTTTCGAGATTTGGCAGACCCTACAACCCTCTACAAACCGTACAACTTTCTTTCGCATATGAGGCCAGAAAAATTGCCCAGTGAGAAGCTTCAAAATTTTGTCACAACCCCACATGACCTTCATTGTGCAATTCTTGAATAATCTTCAGGCGCAAACTCCATGCTGGAACACACAATTGATTGCCTTTGAATAAAAACCCATCATGCATAGTGTAATAATCCCACGGTCGTGACCCCAAGTTACTCATAATAGGGCCAAAATAGGGATCAAAAGATAAGTAATCTTTGAACTAATCAAAGCCAATTACCTTGGTCTGCATTTGCACCAGCAAAGATGCTTTCCTACTTTAAGCATCTGCTACCCTGTTTACAACTTCCGACTTGAGTTTAATGGTGAAGAAAAATTGTTGAGTGTAAACGGCCCAACATGCATGTCTAGATGATAATTTATCCTGAATATGAAGGTGCTTCAATGCCTCATGATCAGAATAAAGAATAAAATCGTTATAAGCCAGATAAGAACTCCAATGCTTTAAAGTCCAAAATACAACATAAAATTCCACATCATAGGTATTACAATTGAGTTTAGAACCACCAAATTTCTCACTGAAGTAGGCCACAGGTTTATCCCCTTGACTTAAAACAGCCCCAATGCCAACTCCAGAGGCATCGTAATGCAACTTAAAAGGCTAAGAAAAATATGACATTACGAGAATAGAAGTGGTTGTCAATTTCTCCTTGATTTGATCAAATGTCTTAGCTACAGGACATTTACCAATGAATGGTCTGAAAATCTAGTTCATAGCCCACATAAAAGTGATAGGGGCATTTGATAGCCTAAAAAGCATCACCAACCACCCATACAGCCCCTATCTAGATTTGAACTAAGTTTTCCATTCATCACCCGGACGTATGCAAATCTGATGATAACCACTTTTCAAATCTAACTTGGTAAACACAGTAACACCACGTAATTGATCCAACAAGTCATCTAATCGAGGAATATAAAATCTGTACCTGACTATAATCTTGTTGATAGCCTGACCGTCTACACACATCCTCTAGGAATCATCCTTTTAGGATTAAGTAACGCGGTACGATACAAGGACTAAGATTCCCGGATATAACCCTTAGACAACAAGGCCTCCACTTGACGTCTAAGATCCTCATGTTCTTTGGGGCTCATGTAGTAATGTGGTCGATTTGGTAGATTAGCGCCCGACACCAAGTCAATTTGATGTTCTTTATATCCCTCAATAGTGGAAAACCTTCAAGTAGTTCGTCTGGAAATACATCAGAGAATTCTTCCACCAACTTGGACACGAGGGATGAGATTTCTCCTCATTTACTACTCTCTATTCCCAACAATACAAACACCACTCCAGATTCCTGCAATTCAGTTATAATCTCTTTTTTGGGCAACAAAATCTTTTCCTCCCCTGAAGGGTGTCGAGGCTTTCCCTGCTTGTTAGGTAATAAGACAATATTCACTTGGTCAAGTACAAAACTATATGTATTCTACCTTTCATCATAAATAACACTCCTATCATATTGCCATGGTCGACCTAATCAAAGATGACACACATCCATGGTTATCATGTCACACCAAATTTTATCTTTATAGTTCGCACCGATAGAAAATTATACTAAGCACCATTTAGAAATAGTTACTTCATTTTCCCTCTTGAGCCAAGCCAATTTATAAGGACTAGGATGTTTCTCTATCTCTAGTCCCAACTTCTTAATAGCCTCTTCAAAAACAACATTTTCACAACTTTCTGAATCGATACAAACCTTGTTGCCAATAGTACAGGTAGACTGGAACATATTGTGGCGTAACCAGTCATCACCATCATCCTTACGAGGTGCCAAACACATTCTCCTTACTATTAATAAAGGACCTTCATCACCTACAACATGTTCCTCTACATATTCCTCATCTCAAATATCATAAATCAGCCCATGTTCGACATCTACCAAGCTGTCAACACCAGTCTTCCTAGAATCAATGAACAATCCCTTATCGTATTTAGGGCCCTTCTTGCAATCTGCCATGCGGTGACCCATTTCACCACATTTAAAACATCGAACTTGAGAACTTGATGCTACTCCTCTACTTGCCTGGGTATTGGTTTCTCCTATTTTCTTTGTGGTAGGCGCGACCACAATACGCTGAAAGGCTGCTTGGTTTATACAAGAAATACTACAATGTTGACTCCGCTAGCACCCCATGTTCTCCTAGATAACGTTTTTTCCAAATGTAGGGCTCGCTGGTGGGCTTCAGAGACATTCACAAGGTCAAAAAATTTAAGGAGTCTTGAAATTGTTGCCTCATCCCTCCAATATACCGAGACACCAACTGATCATCTAATTCAGCCAAATCCACACGTGCTATCAATTTATAAAATTTTGTAGTATATTCATCCACAGATCGTGAACCTTGCCTGAGATTCTGAAGTTGTTGATACATTATCCTCACATAATTATGAGGTAAAAATGCTGGCTTCATGTGTTTCAACAATTTTTCCCAACTATTAATTTTTTGTTTACCTTGGTGCACTGTAGTTTGCTTTGTTTGTTGCCACCAAACAACAACTCTTCTTCTAAACTTTGTTGCTACCAAAGAAGCTCTTCGATCATATGGTACTCCATTGAACTCCAGTATTTTCCCTACTGCAGCAACCCAATCACGAAATTCTTCAGGTTGTAAGCAGCCTTGAAATTCTGGGATATCCAGTTTGGAGCCTGACTCCCACCTGTTAGCATTGTTTTGGACTACAAGACGTTCTCTTCTTCCTCTCATCTCTGCAAATGAATTTTGATTCTCTTCTCCCCCGTTCCCGTCATCACTATATTTATCAAAACGCTCACCGTCTTGAGATTACCGGCGCTGATATCTAACGTTGAGAGTTGTCAATTGCTCAGTCAGGGCATCAAATCTGTGATGACGTTCTCTTCTGGGTATTATTATTAATTGAAAATAATCCTACAAAAGGGACATTTGACAGCTACTGAACATTGCATATATATGTGAAATTAAAGACAACCCTAACAACAACTTACCTAAAATACGTGACATACAAAATATTAAAATAACAGGAAAGAAAATAACACGTCTGCAGGAAGAAAATTAATCGAATAATACACCTCATCTTCGTATAAGTAACGCCTACTTGACCTCCATTTCCATAATATTGGTTTCTATTTGATCTACATCAGGGTTCGACCCCACCTCGAATCATTAGACTCTACCATTTCAGGAAGATGACAACAGTGACCTCCCGGAGGCTCCTATTCATCCTCTCGACATTTCAGGCTCCAGTATTCCTCTCTCTTTGAATAGTAGCTTCACGCTTATCGAGGATCAATACAGCATGTTGAACGGCCGCATTGACTCTCTCTCATCCTGGGTTGATGGCCTCGGCGGGATGCTCCATCAGAAGCAAGTTCAACAGGTTGCCATACGACCTTAATAGTCTGCTATACTAGCTCAACAGGAAGCCATTAAAGCACAACATGCAACGATACAGGCTCAAAAAAATACCTTCTACGCCCATTTCTATGCACACCATCCGTCTCCTCCGGAGCCTTCATTGTTATTTTTCTTGATGATGAATTTTTACCTTATTTGCTTTACGATGAATACTTTTTTTCGCTTCATGATTAGTGTTTTAGTTTGCCTCATGATGTATATTTCAGTATGTTTTCGATTTTATGCGATTTTATTCTTATTTTGCCTATGGTTGTTTTCATTCTCTACCTCGTAATCATTTTGCTTATGCCAAGGGGGAAAACATATGTACGATGATATGTATGTTTGACTTATATAAGAAAGGGGGAACATTATCATATGCTTGATCTATAAAAGATAGGGGGAACAGTTTAATAATGTACAAATCATATGCGATAAAGTATTTCTCTTATTGCAAATCATCATTTGTTTGTCATAATAAAAAAAAGGAGAAATTGTTGACATATGGTTGATCTCATAATTTGATTATAACAAACAAAGTACTTGCGTCAAATTCAAAATCGAGCAACAAATCATGCACTCGTGCCACATCAATCGAAGATATTAGAACTATATGTTTGAACTCACTTGTAAAGGTAAACTACTTTAATCCCTAGCAATGACTTATTGAAAAACTCAAGTGACGAATTTGGTTATGCACTATAAAAATTCACTTCGTTAAACGTTTGCACAAAAAATATTTTTTAAAGGTAAAAATTTCAACTTAATTTTCAATCCTATTAGCATCACTTACTTTGAAAAATCAAGTAAAAATGTTACGCAAAGAACTTACCGGTTGCAAACAAAACAAAAAAGGGGGGCCAAAGTTTTGGCAAACCTGATGTCCAATTCGGCCGCAATGGTCGAAAAATCGACCATTCTGATTCTAACTTGAAACTGCTTTGTTCAGTCCTTTGGTACTATTCCGAACGTCCGGATGATCGTCCGGTTCAGTAGAAATATTTATGTTTTCAACTGCTATAAATACCAACTCACTTGCTATTTATTAAAACAACTTAAGAGTATTCAAGTAAGATTCTTTGTGCAAACCTGTATTGATTTCTCATCTCATTTATTATCATAAAATCATTTTTTCTTTGAAAAACTTTTGAAAATCATTCTACACATCAAAGTTTTCATGCCTAACAATTGACCTTCATTCATTTCTATTTATTAAAGTGTTTACATATTTCTTTCTTGACTTTCAATTTGTAAAATCAATTTTCTTCAAACTTGTGTGTTGAGGTCCCGTAAAGCTCAACGTTGTATAAGAATCGGTGCTCCTTGGTTGTAAGTCACCAAAAGCTTTGTAAATGGTTGTATTGCACCACAAGTCAATCAACATAGTGAAATTGGCCTTACTCGTACCGGAGAGCTTGGTAATGGAGAACGTAGATCATTGCATTGGATCGAATTGGCTTAATATCTATTGGTTAGCTATTCTTGGGCTATCAGTTCCTTTTTATTATGTAAAGCTAGCCAAATTGGCTTAATATCTATTGTGCAAACCAAAAAACAAAATTGAACAATTTTTGTGAAATAGTAAGTATAGCGAAATGAAGTTTCTTATTAATCAAAAGAAAAGTTACAAGGTAAGTGATACTTGTGAACTATATTTATTACATAGCCAAAATGCATGCTATGGGAAGTAAAAACTATTAGTTACAAGGTTTGTTGTACGAAGTAAAAGCTATTACAGATGGCATGTCCCATGAATTAAAACTACCCTGCATAACTCTTGTTCTACAAAGATTCTTGGAGTCAGAGGATGGGGGAGAGATGGAGAATAAATTCAATCCATTTACCCAAAGTAGCCTCCAAAAGTTGACCAGATGTTTGTCGAGAAAAAAATGTACGGGAGTTTATCACAATATCTTGAACTATATGTTGCGTGGTGATTCTTTGCATATGATTATTTAAGGAAGATACAAAAAGCTGGAAAGTGTTGACCTATGGTTAATCTTATATTTTGATTATAACAAAAAAATAGTTGTATCTCTAACATTTGTATTCAAGTCTTCGTTGTTGCATGTTAATCAAATTGGAGACAAAACAATTGATATCATAGGATATATTCGAGTATTCAAAATCAAGCAACAAATCGAGCACTAGCGCCAAATCAATCGAAGATATTAGAACTAGATGTTTGAGCTCATTTTTAAAGGTAAAATACTGGTGTGCTGTCGTAGGCACCC
>OU503051.1:21626926-21641280 GCA_912172775.2 Fraxinus pennsylvanica
CGCGCCCAGAATGAACCATGCGACTGCATGGTATAAATCCATGCGACTGCATGGTTATGCAAAATTTTCACTGTTCATCCCCGGTAGATGCTTGCGCGACTGCATGGACTTTCTACCATGCGACTGCATGGTAGAAATTATTTCTCCTTTGATTTACTTTGGTCTCCAAGTTTGTTTCATCCACCTTTTTGGCCTTGATTCATTCTCCTTCTTCTTCTAACATCTCATGATATCACAATGTGTTACTTAGCTCAATCCCACGCTTATTCGCCATTCGGGTCATCTTTTGAATAATTGCATTTTGGTCCTCGAAGTTTCATATTCTTCCATTTTGGTCATTTTTCGTTCATTTTCTCATACTCTTCATTCCATCCATCAATGTAATCCTAAAATCACAAATTATATCGGATTAAGCCATATTTCAACATATACATTGATAATTTTCCATGTTAAGTGCGCAAAACGCACTTATCAGTCGTAATCAAGTATGAGTTTATTTAGTGAGTTGTGATATAATTTCCATTGCTGGCTTATGATACATTTGGAGTATCTCTTCATATACCGTATGTACTGCACACACTATGAACTTGACAGTGGGACTCTACCGCGTGTGTGAGATTTGGGATGGCAGTCACATGTTTGTAGGGTGACTTTGAACATGAATTGACCAACTTATTTAGACCTATGCTCGAGATTATCCCTGCAATAACAAATAAATATATGAATTTTTTTTAAAGGAGCTCAATATCTTATGCTACTTTTCAAAGCCTACTTGACTTGAGTAATTAAGCCTACGGGATTTTTCCTAACCTGGTGCCTATGGTCAACTGACTTGGGTTAACCGACCTAAAGCTCGTTACAGGGATCATGTCAGTCTCTTAATGAAACGAAGCCTGTACTTAATATGAAAACAATATATGTGAGCATTCCTATTTATTATTGTGCTAAAAGATAAATGTTATATGCTAAAAGTCAGGGGGGAGAAAAGACATTCTCCATAAAAATAAGCTTTCATTTGTAGGTTCTAATGTACTTTACTATTTTGACTTTCATAAATAGAAGAATATAGTTATTAGCGTTGATGTTTTGTAAGTCTTTTCTCACAAAATTAAGGTTTGGAGTCCTACTACCATAGGATTAGTGACACTTAACACATATAAGTCACTTATATCATTTACTCCATGGGTAATTTAAGTTAGATTTGTGGGAAAGTTTATTGTTCATTGCATATTCTTATGACTGCTCATACCTACTTTCTTAAGATGTTGTATGTTATTCTTTATCCCTAATCATTTTGTGACAAAAAGGGAAAGTAGAAAATCATGCCTGCACTGCATATTACATTAACTTGTTTGATTTAAAATGATTTTTTACTCTTTATTCTTATGACTGCTCATACCTACTTTCTTAAGATGTTGTATGATATTCTTTATCCCTTGTCATTTTGTGACAAAAAAGAGGAATAGAAAATCTAATATAAAATCATGATCATTGATTAGATTTTTGATTTATATAAAAATAATTTTTATTTGACTCGGGCATTTTATTATTTAATTTCAGTTCTGCTAAATTAAGTTTGATGTTTTAGTAGTATCAATGTGTCTTCGTGATATGTTGGGTTGCATTGATACTATGTCTTGATTTAGCGTACATAGTTAAAACTGAACAAGTCTAATTGATTCATAAATTGCCTAAATTATATAAACTGCTTGAACTCCTTTATTATACTGTTTTCCACACATTTTACACTGGGTGTTGAATTATTTGTTTCAAGAAACAGGTGCTAATTAAATTGCTGAATTGTTCAAGTGAGATAGTTTGTCATAGGTTTTGAGTCTGTAATTTATTTTTGATTACTGCCTTGAGTTAGTTAGTAGTTCTATCACAGAATGTCAAAGGGGGAGTTTGTTAGGTTTTAGATGTTTCGTAATTGGCAATTTTGTAAGCAAAAAGGACTGAATTGTACTATGTGTAAAAAGTGAAGGAGTAATGTGCAAATAGTTGAAAATATGGTTATTAAGTCTAGGGTTCGAGAATGGTAAAAGGAGGAAAAACGGCGCAAATTTTTGCTAGCCTGTCGCCAAGGTTTGGCTCGAGTTACAAAAGCAGAAACATCATCGTTGAACTGTTGCCCCTCATTCGCTCGAGCAATAGGCTGTCGCTCGACCATCACTGAGCCCTCGCTCGAGCGACGTGGTTATTCGGGAAAATTTTATTTCCCGAATTAAAGGCTTTTTACCCGACCTATTCGTTTCTTGACCTACCTATATATACCAAAACATATCTGTATGAAAATTGAAAAGGTTGAACATTGAGAGAAAAAAGATTAGAGAGATTCATCCATATTTATATCCATCAACCTTCATCTAGTGTTGATTGTTTTGGTGAGAAAAACATCATTCTTATAATCTGGTATGGATCTGCAATAATCCAATGAATTATACACCTCAGTTTAACGAAAATAACTCATGGGCAAAAGAATTGTAACACAAACGAGATGGGTAATAATGAATTTATTTGATTGAACTGCAATTGATTGAATAAAATGAAAGATAACACGACAGGTTTCGAGAGCTGCTCCTCTCCTCACGATTCAGACTTTTCCTACCAGCTGAATAGTTTCTAGATCCTCATATTCTCTATTTATTTACTCCTAACAAACATGACGTCAATTTACTAACAAACTCCTGTCTTCCTCTCTAATTCCCATTATACCCTTTCTTGTGGCGCCTGTGATATGTGAACCGAATGGGAGACTTATCAATACACCCCGCCAACGCGAGCACCTTGTCCTCAAGGTGAAAGTCAGGAAATTGAGAGTTGATCAGCTCAAATGGTTCCCAAGATGCTTCGAATGATGGAAGGTCCTGCCATTGAATAAGCACTTCTTGCCCAGTACCCTATGAATCACTTGTTGGTCTGATCCCCAACACTCCAGCAGGTTGTACTTTCCATTCTAATTCGGAACTGAGAAGTGTTGGAAGGGGTTGAATAGATGTTGTAGAGCCCACTGCCTTCCGTAATTGTGAAACGTGGAACACCGGATGTATTGTAGCCTCCACTGGAAGTTCACTACTCCTATTTTCTGTAGGACAGGATATGGCCCAAAGAATCGGGGTGATAACTTTTCATTTGTACGTTTAGTTAAGGATCTCTATCGGTATGGCTGGAGTTTAAGATAAACTAGATCCCCCTCTTGAAACTGAACAAACCTCCTTCCTGTGTCTGCCACATTCTTCATCCTCGATTGTGCTTGCTCGAGTTGTAACTTCAGCACCCGAATCATTTCTTCTCGCTGTTGTAACTGCATATCAAGGTCAGCTAGCGGAGTGTGTTGAGTACCACAGCGTATGATCGGGGGAGGATCCCTACCATACACGATTTTAAAAGGAGTGGTCTTAGTAGAAGTGTGAAATGATGTGTTATACTAAAACTCCGCCCATAGAATCCAATCTGACCAAGTACGTGGGTGTTCATTTGTAAAACACCGTAAGTAAGTCTCCAAACAACGATTCACCACCTCCGTTTGCCCATTAGTTTATGGGTGATAAGCGGTGCTTCGGCGAAGATGAGTACCTTGGAGCCGGAAGAGTTCAGTCCAAAACAAGCTGAGGAAAACCTTATCCCTGTCTGACAATATAGAACGAGGAAAGCCATGAAGTCTGACCACCCCTTGGATAAAAATTTCAGCAACATTTTTAGCAGTAAAAGGGTGCTTCGAGGTCATAAAATGTGCATATTTGCTCAGTCGGTCTACTACCACCAATATCGTATCCTAGCCTCGAGATTTTGGCAACCCTTCGACAAAATCCATCGTTATATCCTCCCAAATAGCCTCCGGTATGGGTAATGGCTGTAGCAATCCGGCAGGAGATAAAGCTATATACTTATTTCTTTGGCAAACTGAACAAGCACTCACAAAATTCTGAATATCTTTCTTCATCCCTGTCCAAAACAATTCTCTAGCAATTCGCTTGTAAGTTTTTAATATACCTGAGTGGCCCCCTATTGCACTACTGTGGAACTTCGGTAGAATTCTGGAAATGAAGTCTGATCCTTTAGGTATCACTAGCCTCTGTTTGTACAAGAGGCAACCATCAGGCATTGACCACCCTTCAATGGACAGGGGGTCCTTGAGTAGCGCCTCCCTAATTCCTGCTAATCTCTCATCAGCACCAATCTGAATCTGTAATTCCCCCAAATCCAGCACCTTAGATGCGGACATGACAGCTAAACCAACTGCCCCAGGAAGTCTGGACAATGCATTCACGGCTTTGTTCTCTACTCCTGGTCTATTGAATCTCAAATTCATAACCCAGCAACTTGGTGACCCATTTCTGGTGTTCTACACAAACCAACATCTGCTCTAACAGAAATTTCAGACTCTTTTAATCTGTGCGCACTATAAAGTGCCTTCCCAGAAGGTAATGCCTCCACTTT
Source organism: Fraxinus pennsylvanica (assembly GCA_912172775.2). NCBI lineage: Eukaryota > Viridiplantae > Streptophyta > Magnoliopsida > Lamiales > Oleaceae > Fraxinus > Fraxinus pennsylvanica. The sequence goes on from OU503051.1 coordinate 21,631,367, forward strand.
TGGATGGCTAACACTATTGCCATGAGTTTCCTTTCGTAAATGGACTTTTGTTGAGCCCTTGTTGACAATGCTTGACTGAAATAGGCAATAGGCTTCTGTTGCTGAGATAACACCGCTCCCAAACCTACTCCCGAAGCATCTGTCTCCACTACAAAAGGCAGAGAAAAGTTTGGCAAAGCTAGTACCGGAACCTTCGTCATCGTATCTTTCAATTTCTGGAAGGCCAACTCTGCTTCCAGGTTCCAATGAAAACTATCTTTCTTCAACTGTCTAGTGAGGGGTTCAGCCAACTTCCCGTAACCTTCCAAAAACCTCCGGTAGTATCCCCATCAATCCCAAGAACCCTCTCAGTTCGTTGAGGTTCTTGGGTGCTGGCCACATTTGCATGGCCTGAATTTTCTTCGGATCAGCTTGTACTCCTTGCGAACTAATCAGGTGTCCCAAGTATTCCAATGTAGTGCAAGCAAACTCACATTTCTTTCGATTTGCATACAACTTCTGCTCTTGCAGAATACCTAACACCATCCTCAAATGCTCATAGTGTGCCTCTAAGGTACGACTGTAAATCAATATATTGTCGAAGAATGCCGGCACGCATTTTCGTAATAAACTCTTGAACACTTTATTCATTAGGGACTGGAATGTTGCGGGTGCATTAGTAAGCCCAAAGGGCATTACTAAAAATTAGTAATGTCCTTCATGCGTTCTGAAAGCTGATTTGTACTCATCTCCGGCATTCAAACGTATCTGATGATAACCTGATTTCAGGTCCAGTTTGGAAAAAATTGCGGCACCATGTAATTCATCGAGCAACTCATCAATAACTGGGATTGGGAAGCGATCAGGTATCGTGGCTCAATTAAGAGCTCTATAATCCACGTAAAACCTCCACCTGCCATCCTTCTTCTTCACTAACAACACTGGACTGGAGAAGGGGCTAATACTTGCTTGAATGATACTAGCCTCCAACATTTCAGTCACCAGTTTATCTATTTCCTCCTTCTGGGCATGGGGGTATCTGTAAGGTCTGACGCTAATAGGTTTGCTTCCTTCCTTTAAGGTGATAGCGTGTTCATGGCCACTCACCGGTGGTAGCCCCACTGGTGACTCGAAAATAGCCTTATATTCTGCAATTAGCTCATGTACATGTTGGGGAATATTGGGTTCGACCACTTGCTCTTCAACTTGCATAGAACATAACTCCACCACCATTCATTCTCCTTCCTTTTGTAAGGTTTTAATCATTGATTTTAATGAAATCAATGATTTACTCAGCCTTTCATCCCCCTTCAAAGTAACCAGGTTTTCTCCCAGGGGTATCTTCATTACCAACTTCTTCCAATTGACTTGAACTGTACCCAGTGTGCTTAGCCACTGCATTCCCAAAATTATGTCTGAGCTTCCCAAGTCTATGGATAAGTAATCTTCTACCACCAGCAAGGATTGTAGATGCAATACTACCCCTCTACATTTCCCTGTACACCTCACCGATAAGCCAATGCCTACTTGCACATTATATCCTTGTATTTCTGTGATTGGTAGCTCCAGCTTTTTAATCAACTCCCACGACATAAAATTGTGGGTAGCACCGGAGTCAATCAGTATTACTACCTCTTGCCCATTCACTGTTCCCCTTACTTTCATAGTTTTCAGTGACGTCAACCCCACTACCGAATTCATGGAGAGTTTCACCCCCTCCAGTTCGCTACCATCAGTTGTCTCCTCCTCCCTTTTTCCCTTCTATTCCATTCTCTTCCTCATCTGTATCCACTAACAGAACATGTAATTCCTTGTTTCTGCACTGATGTCCAACTGTATATTTCCCATCGCATCGGAAGCATAATCCCTTCTCCTTTTTAGATTGAATTTCAGCCTGGGTCAGTTTCTTAAATCCAAAGGTGGTGTTCGGCACCTGATTTCCCACCTTCTCTGAAGAGGTAGTTCCTCTAGTTAAATTCCATGGAAGGGTTCGATGTTGGGTCCGTACTGGATTAGGAGAAAGTACGGTCCTAAATCGCGATCTCTCATTCTCCTTCACTTTATTGACTCAGTTGTTCCTGTCCTCCACCCGTTGCGCCATGTCCATAATTTGAGATAGGCAAACCGGATTTTCCATCAGTACTTCAACCTGCACTTCTTCCTCTAATCCATTAATGAAGACGCCTTCTAGTGTCTCCTCACTCACATTCTTCTGGGGTGCTGACATAATTTCAATTTTTTTCCTAAATTCTGCCACAGTTCCGGTTTGTTTAATGGCTAAAAATCGCTAGTGCATGGTTCCATATTGAGTATCTCTGAACCTTTCGTGGAGGCGCTGTTTGAGAACTGCCCAGCTGTGTATGAGCCGTCTACCGTCCTCCCACTGAAACCAGGACAGGGTTTTCCCTTCCATACATACACCTGCAGCCACTGCATGTTCCTCATCAGAGAGGCTACTCATACTAAAGTACCTTTATGCCCTGAATATCCATGCATTCGGGTCAATCCCGCTGAACAAGGGTAGTTCCACCTTGCGGTAACTACCTTCCACAGAAGCGATAGTGGTCTTCTCCTGTGTAATGGGCTCCGAGACCGATTGCTTCTCGACAGAAGATGTTGATTTCATCCCCTCTCTTCTCCTGTCATAATCGAAGGATCTAGTGACATCTCCTTAAACATCTTCAATATATTTTGAAATCCCTCGTTCAGCTCACGCCTTCCCATCGCGAGACTCACTTCCAGCTTCTCCTGCATTTTTTCCATTTTCACGTTTAAAAGCTCAATGTCTCCTTTCAATTTGTCCACAGTCGCGCTCAATGACGGAATTCGCTCCACCAAACTCTCCAATGCTTCAATTCGACTATCCATTCTGGTGATTGGCATCCGACTCCCAGAATTTTGTTGCTCTAATACCAAATGGTATGGATCTACAATAATTCAAGGAATTATACACATCAGTTTAACGAAAATGACTCCTGGGCAAAAGAATTGTAACACAAACGAGATGGGTAACAATGAATTTATTTGATTGAACTGCAATTGATTGAACAAAATGAAAGATAACACGGCAGGTTTCAAGAGCTGCCCCTCTCCTCACGATTCAAACTTTTCCTACCAGCTGAATAGTTTCTAGATCCTCCTATTCTCTATTTATTTACTCCTAACAAACATGACGTCAATTTACTAACAAACTCCTTTCTTCCTCTCTAATTCCCATTATACCCCTTCTTGTGGCACCTTTGATATGTGAACTGAATGGGAGGCTTATCATAATCCAAATACCAAACTGTCTTTCCTCTACATCTGGTCAGAGTTCTGAAGATCGAGGGAAGTTGATTGGAGTTCTAGTCTGTGAAGAACAAGGTATTCTTCGTTGATCCACGGGAGATAGATTATTCCACATGGCTAGGTGCTGCAGGGTAGCAGATTCCACGGAGAGCTTTGGCAACAACAACTAAGGATTGGTGTAGGGGAGCACGGGATCTAGGGAGAGCTATAAGGGGTGCAGTCGGGAGATCAGATAGTACAGGTCGTCTAGTCTGATAGACTGTAAGTTGTTTGAATCGATTATAGTGGATTACCTGGAAAGGTGCCTAGAGTTTTTCCCAGTTAGGTTTCTTGTCTAGTCTGATAGACTGTAAGTTACTTAAATTGTTTATAGTAGATTGCCTGGCAAAGTCCTCTGAGTTTTTCCCAGTTAGGTTTCTCCGTGATCATCCTAGTGTTGATTTACTGCTTTCGTTATTTTTTATTGATTGATCGTATAAACTGTGGTATTCAAACTTAAGACTAAAATGACTTACATGTTTAATCATCTAGAAAAGAATTAAAAAGTGCCTTGTTGATATTTAATTCGTAAAATATTTTAATTCCGCATTATACACCTATTCATTCTCCTCTAAGTGTTGTTAGGGTCGAACTTCGCGTTTTTCAATTGGTATCAGAGCCTTAAATCGATTCCTGACCTTTATTATATTATTCTAGATGTGTCAGTCATTGTCTATGTCTCCGTTCTTCGACGGAAGCAATTATGCTTACGAGAAAGTTCGAGAAAAATTCTTTATTGGAAAAAGAGGTAAAGAAACTTTTGGAAAATCAAAATGGTTTTGAAAAAGAAAAAGTCAATTATGATTCTTTAATTAAGAAAAATTTCTCTTTACAAGAATTTTTTTTAGATTTGACTCAAATTGTTCACAAATTTACTCAAGGCAAGAAACATTTTGATTTAATGTTTGGTGAACAAAAATGTGTTTTTGATAAAGGAGGAATTGGATACAGACCATTTTCAAAACAAAAGTTTGACGAAAATTTCTTTGTTAAAACCTCTACTTCTCCTATTCCAAATGTCACATGTAATTTTTGCAATAAAAATGAACATGTATCTTTTAATTGTTCAATAAAAAAGAGGTTTCACTTTGAGAGCAAATACAAGTGGATTCCAAAGTCCATAAACACTAACAATCAAGGACCCAAAGTTGTATGGGTACCAAAGAACAAAATTGAATTATTCTTTGTAGGTACCAAAGAAAGTAAAGAGCAAATGAACATTGGATGGTGGATGCTCAAAGCACAAGGTCGGAAATCAAACTCTATTTTCAAGTTCCAAAATAAAGGATGTTGGTCATGATACTTTTGGAGATAATGCGAAAGGAAAATCATTGCCATTGAAATCATTGGAGATGTTTGAAATAGATGACTAAGATATTACATTCTAAAGGCATTATATTCATATTTGTGAATATGAATAATCAATTTATCAATATTCTTCCTAAGCCTCTGTTTGGTATCCATTCTTTTTTTCATTCTCATTCTTCTACTAATTTTCAACCACACATTCATCAATAAAATAATATTTTCCATCACATCAATAACTTTTCCTTCATTTTCAACCACAAAAAAGATGTGATTTGACACAAAGAATGCATTATTTTCTAGAATAATGGTTATCAAACGGTGCCTAAGCCTCTAACACTTGAAATGATTTTAGGCATAATTGATGAATTTGAAGTACATGATTAAGTTCATGACTACAAGCGCTTACTTATTTTCCTCTCATTAATTCATATGCATCATATTTACATGATTTCATATGTTTTATCATCATTTCAAACAAAAAAAAAAGTAGTATTGGACGAGCCTAGGGGACCAGATCAACGGACAGTCCACCAAGACTGTCTGATTTGACAGAGAATTTTGGCCTCTGTCATTCCGGACGTCCGATATAATTACCAGACATCTGATAGGTCGAAATTTTAGATTTCAAAACAAGCTCCAAGCTTCTTCCTCATCATTTCTTTTCCATTCCACTTGCCTTTCTCTCCTACACTCCACTTGACTTCTCCTATAAACATCTTCCTAACCTTCAATTAAGTATCAAATTCAAAAACCTACAAGTTTACGTTCTCTAAATTCCAAAATTTCAAAAATTTTAGCCCAAATTTATCATTTTCTCTAGCTCTCGAATTCCAAAATTTTCTCTCCTAAATTGTTTCAAAACCACAAACTGACTCTTACATTCGAAAACCCACGAGTTTAAACCTTATACAATCAAATTTCTTTTCGGTCCACACTTTTCATCAGTTTTTCAATCATTTTGATAGGTAAAAATGTCGATTTTGCTAATTTCACTTTTGATGCACACGCATTTCACATTGAAGAATTCTTTTTGAAAACATGGGTTGGGTTTTGGTTTACATGTTAGAAGAGAATGCATACCCTCGGTTTACAATTTTATACAATGTAATGCAATTCATCTTGAATATGATATCACTACATTTTTATGCTATGGTTGACTTCTTTCTCGTATTTCTTTTTGCTTATGCCAAAAGGAGGAAGATGGATTAGATGACTATGCATGCTAGGGGGAAAGATTAGATGATTATGCATGATAGGGAGAAAATTATAAATTGCTTGCTTATTAAAAAGGGGAATATGAGTGAAAACGATAGGGGAAATATATGTATGCAACTTTATTCGTTATCAATGTGTTTAATTTGTACATTGCAAATCATTTGGAAACTCAAACGGTTACCCTTGAACATATCTCCACTGAAAACCAATTAGCTGACTTATTCACTAAACCGTTGGATAGGCTTCAGTTTGAATCTCTTAGAACAGCTATTGGTATTTGTGTGCCTCATTGACTGAGTATAATTGATGTATGCTCGTATTCTACTATTTTGTAACATTAAGTTATGTATGCATCATGTTTATTTACTTATTTGTTCTCATGAATTTTTACTATTTGTTCTTTATGTTTTGTTTATATGACTTTTCTTTTGTTTTGTGTGTTCGGTGCATTCATGTTTGAATCTAATACAAAAACAATTTTTTTCATTGTTATGATTTTACATTTTGTTTTAAAAAAAAGGGGGAAAACCAAAAGGTTGTTACAGGAAATTGTTTTTACAGCATGATATACAATACACTTGATTTTGTAGGTCGTAATCAAGCATGAGTCTATTTAGTGAGCTGTAATATAATTCACATTGCTAGCTTAAGATACTTTTGGAGTATTTAATATAGGTCTTTTCATATACCATCTGCACTGCACACACTATGAACTTGATAGTGGGACTCTACCGCGTGTGTGAGATTTGGGATGGCAGTCACGTTTTAGTAGGGTGACTTTGAATATGAATTGACCATTTTATTTAGACCTAAGCTCGAGATTATCCCTGCAACTATAAATGATTGTATATATAAAAAAAAATAAAGAGAGCTCAATATCTTATGCTACTTTTTGAAGCCTACTTGACTTGAGCAATTAAACATGCAGGGTTTCTCATAACCTGATGCCTATGGTCAACTGACTTGGGTTAATCGGCCTAAAGCTCATTACAGGGGTCATGTGAGTCGCTTAATGAAAAGAAGTCTGCATTTAAGATGAAAACAATATATATGAGCAGTCCTGCTTATTGTTGTGATATAAGACAATTGTTTTATGCTGCATGTCAGGGGGAGAAAAAACATTCTCCATAAAAATGAGCTTTCATATGTAGGTTTTAATGTGCTTAACTGGTTTGACTTTTATAAGTAGAAAAATATACTTATTAGCAGTGATGTTTTGTAAGTCATTTCTCACAAAATTAAGGTTTGGAGTCCTACTATCAAAGGATTAATGACACTTAAAACATATGGGTCACCTATATCATTTACTTCATGCGTAATCTGAATTAGATTTGTGGGAAAGTTTATTGTTCATTGCATATACTTATGACTAGTTACATGTCCTTTATTAAGTTGTTGTATGTTATTCATTATCCCTTGTCATTTTGTGACAAAAAGGGGGAGTAGAATAGAATCAAAAAATTAAATCAAAGAGTTTATCAAACTACATATCAATGTGTTTTGCATTTTATGTCTGAGGGGTCGTTGGGGTGAGACATAGATAAATTTACCTACTGCTTTAAAATCATTGAAAACTTGTAGTAAGGGGGAGTATTTGCATTTTTAACTTCAGTTTCACTGAATTAAGTTTTCGATTTTTTTGTCAATGTTTTGTTTTGGTATGTTGGGTTGCATTGATATTATGTCTTAGTTTAGCTTGTGATATAAAATTGAAAAATATGCTTTATGAGTTACAATTGCTTAAATGATTCTTACACTTAAACTGTTTGAACTATATTTATTATTGATCCTGTTTTCCACACATTTTACACTGGGTATTTAAGTTGTCTATTTCAAGAAACAGGTACTGAACCATGAATTGAAGATTTCATTTAAAACATTTTTTTACTGAAGTTTGAGTCATATTTTGAGTCTGTAATTTTCATTTAATTACTACCTTGACTTAGATTGTAGTTTTGTCACAGAATGCCAAAGGGAGAGTTTGTTAGGTTTTAGATAATTTGTAATTGGCGATTCTGTGAACAAAAGGACTGAAATTGATATATTGTAAAAGTTCAAGGAGTAATGTACAATTAATCAAAAGATAGGTGTTTGAGTCTAGGGTTTCGAGAATGGGAAAAGAAGGAAAATGGCGCAGATTTTCACTAGATTGTCACCAAGGATTGGCTCGAGCTACAAAAGCAGAAATATCATCGCTGGACTGTCGCCAGGCCTTCGCTCGAGCGATAGGCTATCACTCGACCGTCGCTGAGCTCTTGCTCGAGCGACGGGGTTATACAGAAATTTTTTAGTTCACGATTTCAAGGCTTTTCCTGGGCCCATCTATTTTGTACCCTACCTATAAATACCAAAACTCTTCCGTACGAAATTCTTGAGGTTGAACATTGAGAGAAAAAGGCTACAGAGTGATTCCTTCATATTATATTCTTTCAACCTTCATCTGTGTGAGTTTTGGTGAGAAAAACATCGGTCAAATAATCCAAATACCAAACCACTACTTCTTTTACATATGGTCAGAGTTCTGAAGATCGAAGGAAGTTGACAGTAGTTCATGTCTGTAAAGAGTGGGTCGTTCTTCGTGATCCATGGGAGATAAATGAATTCACAAAGCTTGGAGTGCTGCAGGGTAGCAAATTTCACGGAGAGCTTTGGCAACAGCAGCTAAGGATTGGTGTAGGGAAGTACATGATCCACGGAGAGCTATAAGGAGTGCAGTCAGGAGATCAGATAGTATGGATCGTCTAGTCTGGTAGATTGTAAGTTGTTAAATTCGTTTATAGTGGATTGACCGGCAAAGTGCCCGGGGTTTTTCTCAGTTGGGTTTCTCCGTGATCATTCTGGTGTTGATTATTGCTTTCATTATATTAATTGATCATACAAACTGCGATATTCAAACTTAGGACTAAATTGACTTGTTTGAATAATCATCTAGAAAAAAATTAAAAAGTGACTTGTTGTTTAATTCATTAACAATTTTAATTCCGCATTATACACCTATTCACCCCCCTCTTTAGGTGTCATTAGGGTCGAACTACGCGTTTTTCAACACTAGGGCAAAAAATTAGATACAAGTACATTTACCTTTCTAGACTATACCAAGCATGTTTCCAAGTGAAGTATTGAGTATGAGAGATAAAGGGTTCTATGACTAAGTTGTCTCTGATGGTTAAGCGATGATTTTTGACTTATATGAACTCATTGTTACACTCATCAAGAAACGGTGATAGCGGACTTGATTTTATGAAAGTTTTAAATTATTTAGACTCACGTGTAGAATTACACGATTTAAAACAACAAGTTACTTTTTAATTGTTTCTAAATGATTAGATCAAACAAGTCAATTTATCCTAAGTTTGAATACTACAATCGATAATTAAAGTAGTAAAGAACACCAAAGATGATCACGAAGAAAACCCAATTGGGTAAAAAAATATGGGCACTTTATCAGTCAATAATCCACTTTAAATCGAAAAAAACTTACAGTACAGTCCATTTAGACCCACGTGCAGAATTACACAATTAAAACCAACAAGTCACTTTTTAATTGTTTCCAAGTGATTAAATCAAACAAGTCAATTTATCATAAGTTTGAATACAACAATCGATAATTAAAGCAGTAAAGAACACCAAAGACGATCACGAAGAAAGCCTAATTGGGTAAAAATATTTCGAGCACTTTGCTAGTCAATAAACCACTAGAAATCAAAACAAACTTACAGTACGGTCCAGACTCATCTACCCCGTAGAACTTCTGACCTCAATTTCTGCCATCTTCTTTGATCCTCCTAGAGGTGTGCTCCTTCAAAACAAATATCGACTCCTAGTTTATACCTTAGCCCTCCTAGACTATGTGCTCCTGACGTTAGATCCTGACTCCTAGTACCTCACCTTAGTACTCCCGAGTTTGTGCTTCTGCAACAGCTCTAGATCCCTGGTATCGATTTAGCTCCCGTGAATTAAATGGTTTGGTATTTGATCAAAAGATCATGTGTGTTTTGATCAATGGTTTAATACGAAACAATATGGCTAAATCAACAAATCAAAGTTTAAATGAAATTACAGCTCAAATAATATGGTGGTTGAAT
>OU503051.1:21766711-21809082 GCA_912172775.2 Fraxinus pennsylvanica
GGAAGATGTCCAAACCCAAGATGGAAATAAAATAAAAAAAAATCACGTGAAATAAAGGAAAAAATATTTTCTCAATATTTTTCCAATAAAATACGTGAAATAATGGAAATAATATTTTTCCAAGTACGTGCAAAAAAGGAAAAATATATTCCCAAAGATCCCAACCTAATTTGGGATTTTCACATATGGTAACCCTAATTGGGGTCACCAATTCCAACAGAGAGGAAGTACAAGCTGAATTTGAAGGGAAAAGTGCAAAACCATAAAGACATCGAACTCTTCCTGAAGAACAATGAGAATCTTGTATCAAGAAGATACAACTACTCTGATCTTAAGAAAATGACTAACTCATTCAGTGACAACTTAGGGGAAGGGGACTTTGCTAGTGTGTATAGGGGAAAGTTACCCAATGGTCGTCTTGTAGCAGTAAAGAATTTTGAAAGAACTGAAAGGCAATGGAGAAGAATTTATCAATGAGGTCGCAAGTATCTGAAGAACTTCCCATGTTAACATTGTTAGTCGCCTGGGATTTTGCTTTGAGGGTTTAAAAAGAGCTCTCATTTATGAGTTCATGCCAAATGGATCTCTTGAGAAGTTCATATACAGTAATAGACCCTTTGCAGATGGGCGATTAGGATATGAAAAATTGTTTGAAATTGCAGTTGGCATTGCTAGAGGAATAGAATACTTGCATCAAGATTGTGATACACGAATCTTGCTATTTGACATAAAGCCTCACAATATTCTCCTGGATAAAGACTTCAACCCTGAAGTATCGGATTTTGGTCTGGCTAAACTTTACCCCAATAGGTCTAGTATAGTATCAATGCTCTGGCCGAGGGGGACAATAGGGTATATAGCTCTCGAAGTAGTTTGTAGGATTGTTTCAGAAACATTTCTCAAAATAGATGTCTATAGCAATGGGGTGATGGTTTTGGAAATGGTTGCAGAGAAGAATATCATTGATGTTTTGATCATTCAAGTGAAATAGATTTTCCTCATTGGATATATAAACGCCTTGAACAGCTCAACTTAATCTTAATGGCGTTCTGAATGAAGATGAACATTTAAGAATAAGAAAAATGGTAACCGCTGGCTTATGGTGCATACAACTGATCCTACAATAAGGTCATCAATGAATAGGGTTCTTGAAACGATAGAAGGGAACATGGAATCTCTGCAAATCCCACCTAAACCCTACTTCTCTTCACCACAAAGAGCAGCAAAAATTCTTCAATTTCTGACTTTGCACTCACTTTCTCTGAATGCTCATGAATTGAAGCTTCCAGGGTGTTTGGAGGCTCCTAGTGACCAAGCATATGAGCACTTATCTATGTTGCTTTGTGCTATTGCAATTTGTAAGTAACATACCTGTGTTAAATTTCACAATGTGTAAAACCAGAGTAATTAAAGACATTCAAGTACCCTTTAGTTATTATAGTCATTGTTATTGCCTAGTACTTGGAGTTGGAAAATACTCGACTAATTCGAATATTCTGCTTCCATGCTTGTCTTCATTGCCCTTTATTCTCAAATGAAAGAATGCGCAAGAAGAGCTAACTTATAAGGTAATATGTTGCATAGCATTTAATCATTGTTCTTGATCTCCTCTTTCTTCTAGGAGATCAAGCTTGACGTTTCATGAGCTTAATGTTTATTTCTTCGTCATATTAAGCTTTGATTATGGAGAGCATTCCAATTCCCAGGGTGACCATGAATTCCACCCATGAGTCATAGAAATAAAGTTCCCCGATGGAAGAACTTGTAGGTTTCTGGCTTCGAGAATGAGGCTGTGCATAATCCATCAGGGGCACAACCGCACAACATCTGATATTCAGTCTATTTGGTAGTTTGGAAAGAGGTAAAAGTAAAACTTAAGAATATCAGGAATAACGTGGGAATCATGAACTTCAAGTTGCTCCTTGGGTGTTTTGTGAGCCTTCTAACCCATGAACAGCATGAGGGAGAACCTGTCCACGTCACTCGATTGTGCAATTGACCTTTGCCTCAACTTCATTTACCACATTGTTGCCATTTTTGTAAGGGTGGTGATGGAGAAGGCCCCATATATAATTGCATTGTAGTCTTCATTTAATTCTGTTTTGGATTGATATATGTCGAGATAGTTCACAGGATCTCTCTTAATATCGTTTATATATAAATGTTAGGCATTTTAAACTGTTTAAACACTAGGGCAACCCTGATTGCCTCCACAAAGGGAGACTCTACTACGGTACTTATGTCTCCTTCTCCATCTTACCATCACTTTGCCATTTCATCTTCTCGGTTTTTCTTCTAGCTTCAATCTCTGAAGAGTCATTTGATTTAAATCATATAAATTTGATCTACCATTAAACTTATTTTAAAACCACATCACCGCTGTTTGTTTCCATATGGGCATATATTTCATCATAGATTTCTTTCCTAAATGGCCAGGATCTAGATGTTTGTATGACTCGTCAAGGTATGTGAGTATTAAAGTGTAACAGGCAGTCTATATTTCTTTAGTTAATGGTGTCTGATCTGACATGCATGTCCATTCCTACTTAATTCTGGGAAAAAGAAAAGTGGATTCAAATTGATTTTGGTGACTATGTTTATGTCCATTTAGCTCGCTGTTTAAGCTTAAACATTCAAATACTTCTTATACCTAAGTATTTTATTTATGTGGTAAATCCATGTTTACAGACACTGATTTCAGTAGTATGAGTCTAATAGATACTTCCAAGGAGTAAGAACTAGCCGTTGACAAGTCAACCAGACTGGTCGGGTCTAATGTAGTTTCCTGGTTAATTCCATCTCAAGACTTTATTAGTCTACAATTGTGACAAATACATAACCATTATATAAAAGAGAGGTATGGAGTGCAATTTTCTCTTGTATACTTATTCTCATCATAGTGATTACTGCAACTGTGAAAAATAACGTAATCTCACATTAAGACAAATCTCTATAAATCTTGCGTGTTCTTATTTATTTATTTGTGAATTAATTGCTCAATATCCAAGGTATTTCCAGTGTGGAACTAGTGGCAATTTGGAGTTTCCTTTGGCCAATTAATATTCGCAACCCGGGTTGTTCACGTTTGAGTGTGTTGCACGTTCGTATCCGAAACTACTGTACTTTTTATTAATCGAAAGTACATATGAAATTCTGACCAAGTTGTCTTCCAACAAAAGTATTGGATCGAAATCCATTTCTTCAACGTTATATAGATATTGCAAGATATGATCATTCGTCAATGTCTCTTTGCCAAACGCTCCTTTAATTTCGTTTAAATTTACCCAATATCATTCTGTTCATATGCGCAAAAGGTATGAACTACAACGAGGAGATGCCTAATTTCCAGGAAAATTATAGAAACCACACAGATAGCAAGCTTTTCGATATATAGTACTCTAATTCAACTAAAAATCTTGCTTTCTATTGCTACAAAATATACAAGATAAACCAGATTCAACTGACTTCTGTTCTATGTAGTGTGCTGCATTACCATTACTACATATATTTTATATACCAGTTGAACTCAAAAAATGCGCTAACAAAAACCTGACCATCTCCCCTCTGCGTAGGCATCACCTGCACACTGCAACATCTCATTAGGAGGCAAAGGCCGCTAGTTGAGAAAAAGTTAAGGCCATCGTTTCACTCCCACAGTCAAATCAACGGCCGGATGAAAGATAATATGAGTGCAAGAGATGGAAGATGAGGTTTTGGTTAGGGTTAAATGAGGTACCTTTGATTGTGAATGAACTCGCATATATATATATAAACAAAAATGGGTCAAGTGAGCGCCAATGAAATGGGCCAAAATCCAAGCCCAAGATGAGGTTGTCGAGGTTGCTTAGTTTAATAGGCCCAATTCAATTAAATAATCAATGTCGAGTCTACCAATGTGAGACCCCTTCTATCTATGCATGTCGTGTGATTTATGGATATAACAATAGTCCCCAAGTCTGAGTCGTACATTCATATGTGGGTCAAATTTCGAAATATAAGTAGTCAAGTAGGTGAGGTCTTATAGATTGCCTCGGAATATGATCAGCTCCAATATATGAGGACTTACAAAATGCCTCGAAAGTATCGATGTGGGCCTAAATAAACGAGGGCTTATAGATTGCCTCGAAATATATCGCATAAAATTTGTCAAAATTTCAGCAACATCTCTTCTATAATATGGACTAAACCAACATGTAATACAATACAATATATCTTGTTAGGTTCAATATTGTAATTGACAATTCTGTGAATAAAAAGGACTTAATTGAACATGTGTTCCATTCTGGCTTTTTCTCTAACTTGCTCAGAATGTTTTGTTACTGTTAGGTTCAAAATTGTAATTGGCAATTATGTGAACAAATAGGACTTAATTGAACATGTGTACTAGTCAAGGAGTGAAGTGCAATTTTGTATAGTTGAGTTAGATTGCCTAGGGTTTGAGCTTGAGTTTGGAAACAAGGAAGAAGCGGCGCCGAAATTTCGCTAGCCTCACGCCTGGCCATCACTCGAGTGACAGAAACAGAACTATTGACGCTCGCTTATCGCCCCGGCTTCGCTCGAACGACAGACCTTTGGCTCGAGCGATATGTCCCCGCGAAATTACAGCCTCACGGGTTATTAAGTTACCATTTTCATAAATCCAAAATCAACTTTAATAATACATAAATCAGGTTTTAATTAATAATTTTTAAATTAATTTTTATTTAAATCAATCCTACACAATTTCAAACCCTAATTATTTTATTTTCACCCTTCTCTCTCTCTCTCCCCTGCCAAACCATTTTCTCTCCCTTCTCTCTCTATCCCCTGTCGCCGCCACCCGTCTGCACCCCCACTTCGTCCATTTTCCTTCAATCTGTAACCCCTTATCACCACTAACTTTTCTCTTCAGCGGGAGATTTCAAAATTTTTTCATAGTTGTAAAGGAAAAGGCTAATAATGTTGTTAATGGCGTTAATGAGNGTGACGATGGTCGTGAGTGGGATGAGATGGACGTGGGTGTCTGTGACCAATTATTTGATTGATTTTGACCAATAATTGGTTAATTTTTTACAAATTAATAATGCGTGACATAAAAATTGTGACTATAACTTACATCTTATTAAGTTATAATCGAGTTGTGACCGATAAAAGTAATCTGTGACCTATAATTTGATATTTTGTGACCATAAAATAAGTTGTGTGACTTATAAATTTTGTGATTTGTGACTGATGAACAAATAGTGACTTTTAAATTTTTAATTTGTCACTGATAAACGAACCGTGACCTATAAAATCTTTGAATTGTGATCCAATTGCATAGATCTGTGACCTTTATATACTTATTAATAAAATATATAATTAATTAATTAAATTATAAATAAATTTTAATGAAAACCTGATTTTTGAAATTTAAAACATCTATCTTTAATTTTGAAATAGTGATACTTAAATACCTTATTTATGTATTGCTCCCTTAGAAAAATCAATTATTGTAGCCCAATTCCTCATAACCCAAAAAGGGAGCCCAAAAGAAAACTTCAAGAACTTTTTATTTTGTGAACTTATTGGGCCAGAATTTATAAAGAATATTTACTCACTTAATGGGCCAACTTAACCCAACATGAAATAAGGAAAGGGCACGTGAACCAGCCCAAAAATCTGGAGAAATTGAGTAGCAGAAAAGCTAGAATAAGTGAGTGAAAATTACATGGAACCAGATTTTTTAAGTTATCATTTCAAAAATCAGATTTAAAGTTTGTTCTTACACATATCAGATCATAATTCAACATTTTAATATTAATAATAATATTTTAAAACATTTTAATCATATTTTCCCCTCTCCATTCTCTCTCTCCATCTATCTTCCTTTAATTTTAAAACATTGAACCCCACCATCAAAGACGACACAGCACTCGCTACCGCGACCACATCATGACATTGTCGACGCAACAGCAGAACGATGCAGATAGAACCCAGCCTATTTGTTGAACCAAATGCAAACACAAACACAAACGAAGTGAGCGATGACGTTGTCCCCCATGTTTGAAGATCTGAAAGCGATGGCGTCATCTCCGGCATCATGATACAGCAACTTGGGGTGATTTTCATGATGCTGTGGTTTTCAGCAGCGACGGTGTAATAGATCTAATTTGTGGTGGTTAGATCTGATTTGTGGTGGTTTTCATGTCGTCGTCGTAGTGATGGTGAGGTGATGCGGTGGTGAGATGCTGACTGTGGTAGTGAATCTGCTTGGGGTGTGGTGGTGGTGTTGATGCTGCTTATGGTGGTTTGGGATGATTTTGGTGTTGTTGGGCGTTTTTGTCGGTTGTACAGGTGGAGGTGCGATGACGATGGTGGATCTGGCGGTGGCTACGACGTGAGGGTAGTGGCGGTCGAGGCTCTAGGGACCTTGGCAAGGATACCCTTTGGCCGCTACTGGTGCTACGGTGACGTTGGTGCGGTGGTAGGTTACGATGGTGGTACATGTCGTGATGGTGGTGCTACATGTGGTGGTAGATCTGGTGGCGAGGGTGAGGTGTTGGTTTTTTTTTGTTGTGGAGTGGTAGTGGTGGTTTCCATATTTTGGTAGTGTTGGGAGTTTAAGGTGATTTTTGTTGATGGTGCGGGTGGTTGCGGTTGACGGTGGTGATGGAGATGGTGGTAGTGGCGGTAGTGCGATGGTTGTGAGTGAGATGGCGTGGGTTGGGGGTGTTTGTGATCAATTATTTGGTTAATTGTGACCAATATATTGGTTCACTTGCGATCAATAAATAATATGTGATCAATTATTTGAGATTGTGACCAATAAATTGGATATTTTGTAACCAATAAATAAAACGTGACCTAAAAATTTGAATCGTGACTTATAAAATTTGTGACTTGTGACCGATAAATAAATTGTGGTTTAAAATTTTTTTATGTGTTACCGATAAATAAATTGTGACCTAAAAATTTGAATCGTGACTTATAAAATTTGTTACTTGCAATCGATAATTAAATTGTGACTTGAAATTTTTTTTATGAGTGACCGATAAATAAATTGTGACTTATAAAATTTTTTATTTGTGATCAATAGTATAGAATTGTGACATTAATACATTTAATTAATTATTTCATAAGTAAAATTTAATTAATATCTGATTTTTGAAATAATAAACTTTGTTTTTTAATTTTGAAATGGGTCAAACTTAATTTCTTATGTTTGAAATTTTCCCTAAGTATAATATCCTTGCAAAAGCTTGTCAACAATTCAAATAAAAAACATGTGGCACGCCTCTATCAATCCTTGTCTTCGTAAAAAACTTAATGCTTTGTACCGGACAATAGCTAGCTATATCAACGAGTCGAGACATGCCCGAGCCGAAAAAAAAGGTCGGGCTCGGCTCGAGCTTTTTTCGGACCCGAGCCGAGTCGAGCCCAGCCAAAAAAATAAGGCTCAGCCCGAGCCGAGCCGGGCCCTGCTCGGGCTTTTTCCGGGCCGAGCCCAAGCTGCTCGAGCCGACGAGCTTTTTTGCCATCCCTAACAATAGCTAGATCCACCAATACGTTGATAGAGTTGTGAGCGTCGACGACTGTGTTAACAGCCTCTGTTGGAGGTCATGGATAATAGCTGTAATTGGGAATGAAATAGCTGCTCGACGAGGGTCATCGGAATAGAAACTTTTCTGGTGCATTTCATCGAGCGGGTTGTCAACGCCTATAAACTCTTGTTTTCTTATAACACAACATTCCAATTACCTTTAGTCATTTCTCTTTCATTTCTTTATTTTCTTCCATGCCTTCACAAATGCAGTACCAAGAATCCATCTTTTTCATAGTAGTCCATTTGGAAGGTTCCACTGGATAATGGTTTTTTGGTAAATAGCTATATAATATTATATATGATATTCAGAGTGGTAGGAGTGCATGTTTAGATGTATGGGATGTTTAGGTCATCTCCAGCGCTGCATCAAAATTTGCACAATTTTGCACCAAATCTTTCACTATACTAAAATTCATATCCAACCATTACACCTTACACTAAATGAACAGTGTTTAATCATTTTCTTCTCTTTTTTTATTCTTAGTAATTTATTTATTTGAATTATTATTTATTTATTTATTTCTCTTCTAGATTACTAAATTATGCACTTGTTTTTATGTATCGTTTTCTTTAAATAAAAGTAGATTAATGTTGGTATGTGGTTGTTGTAATATATTTCGTGTTAACTATAAATAATCATGTTTGTTATATTTTAAATTTTTTTGTTNTTGGTGTCTCCATTGGAGATGCCCTTAGGAGGCATGATTTTGATTTCCTTTGACTTGTGATTTTTGTGTTTGAATACAAAGGCAGAAAGTTTTGTAGCGGGCAGGGTAAAATGAAGTGATATCCCTTATGCTCTATATTCTTCAGAAAGGCATAAGAGAACCTGTTGAAATATTGCATCAAGTTGCCTCCTGAATACTACCACTTCTGGTCTCCATTTTCATTGCTGTTTTCTTCTTCCATTAACCAGCAATAACCATTTTTCATCGTGGATTTTTCACCTTGAGTTTCTTCAACCCTTTGTCGGAAAGTTCCCTTTTTCAAGAAGATTTTCAAATGCTTCCAGTACCTTTCTTCCTCTTAGTTCTTTGGAGGTTGGTGTCTATTTTTTGGTATGGAAAACTATCCAAAAAAATTATCATTTTTCGATGGACTTTTTAGATGTGGTGATAACATGGTTAACATACCATTTTTCACAGACAGTGCTAATTCGTTGACCTAAAAAATGTGCCAACGGAATTTCGACAATCTCCCTTCCACGTAGGCATCACATGTACACGGAAACACCCTTTTAGGAGGCAAATGTCGCCAATCAAGAAAAAGATCCATATACCGCTTGCACTCCGATGGTCAAATCAACGGTTGGACGATTATGAGTGCAAGAGACGGAAGAGGGGATTTTGGTTAGGGTTAAAGGACATACCTTTGATTGTGAATGAACTCATATATATATATAAAATAAAAATGGGTCAAGTGAGCGTCAATGAAATTGTCGAGATTGCTTAGTTTAATTAGGATCAATTCAATTAAATAATCAATGTCGAGTATGTCAATGTGGATCATCTCCTCTCTGCGCATGCCACATAATTATGAATATAACATTTACCATTATGTCGTTACTTTTTCAAGGTTTGTCTTTTAGCATTGGAATCTATATTGGTTTTGTGATCTTAATTTAAATCAGAATCTAAATCATTTCCGGAGTATAAAATTTGTCGAATTACAAACTAGCCATTTCCTTTTGGCATAACAGACATTTTGACATAAAATTTATTTATTACAATTCCGTGTTCCTAGGCACTGATCCTAAGCCACTGCTTGGTTTGGATAAAAATAATTTTTTTAGTAAATTTTGATAAAAATTAGTGAGATGTGTAAATTACAAGTTAACTAAAGTTATGAGCTCCATAACGTGTGGTGGGATTAATTTCAGAAAAAATAAGTCTAAAAAATTGGTATTAATAGGGGCTAAAAGTATTAGTCCAATAGATAATTCCATGGAGTAAGCAGTAGCAATTGACAATTTGACCAATTGGTGTTTCTTGGTAAATTCCTTTTCGAGAGTTTGCCGAAGTGACAACTGAAGCGATATGGATCTTGCAAATCTTATCACTTTCTTATTTCTGTTTTTTTGCATTTGAAAAAAAATAATAATAATGATAATGTCATGAGATGATGAAAAATAAGATTTATAGTAAATTTTTTATAAAAGTTAATCAAATATATTGTTAAAAATTGATAAAAAAATTTGAATAACATAAAATGTGTGATTGGAAATGCATTTTGAAAAAGAAAATTATAAATTAATGTCAAAAGATTAATTTTGTAATAATAATGTGAGTACCGTAAAAGTCACAGAACTGTCCTTTATTTTTCTTCAATGATGTTATAAGTACATCATTTTTATATTATTTTTTACATTTTGTCACGGTCAACGCACCGTAAGTCGTTAAATAGTTTTAAAAAACACTTTCCTGTCACAATTTTTTGATACAAAAGAGGATGTCATGAAAATGATATAAAAGTAGCATTTGATTTTTCTTTTCCACGTTTCTGACTTGCAGGTCAGGAATAGTATGGCCTTGAAGAGCAGGCTGACTGTTTCAACTTAGTACCTTCGTATTAATATTTCTGTTAGTCTTGATGGAAAAAATTCAACTGCCGCGTTTCACCACGATGATGTTCAAATATAATTGAGACAGAGCTAGAAAATTTGATTTCTCTCTTCTTCTTCTTGTTAATCATGGTTTCTTCAGGAGAGCTCTGTGGAGATGCTACCAGTTTTTTTGTTTATTTCTCTGTGTTTCTTCATGTATTCATCCTCAACTTTGTGTTTTCTCAATGCCCAAAAAGTTTCCCGTGTGGAAATCTTGGCAATTTGGAGTTTCCTCTGACCAATTTTACGCAACCCAAATGTGGGTTGTTCATGGTTGAGTGCAATGCTCTTCCTAATCCAAGCCTTCGCCTGGATACTGATAAATTATCGCCATCGTATGAGATACTGTCCTCCATGTCTACCAATCAAGCATTGATTCGAAACCCTGTTTTTGAAAGTCTCTTGACAAGTAAGAGCTGCAGTGCATTCCGCGATTTCTATATTCCAGAGTCTCCCTATATTTCGTTTACATACTTCCCCAATATCACTTTGATCAGATGCCCCAAAAATCTGAACTCCGACGAAGACAATGAGATCCGTCATTTAAATGAAACTTATAATAGAAACTACAAAGGCTGCGATGACTTCGATATATATTACGCCAATTCAACTAAAAATCTTCCGCCCCCAATGCTGAATGTTTGTTCTGTTCTTTACTTGCCAATCAAATCCCAGCCTATATCAGATTCAGCTGACTTGTTCGAAAGGTTAGGCGCCGATTATAATATAGAATGGTATCTGTCGGATGATTGTATTGATTGCCACCGAGAGGGAGGACACTGTACAGACATAAAGAATAAATTTCGATGTGAAAAAGGTACCATCAGCCTTTGAACATGATTTTTTCATCATCGACGAGTTGTTTGTCAAAGTTTTTGTTTAAAGAAATTTAGTAGGGTTTCATATGAGTTCAGGAAATGTGGTGATGAAAATTTGATAGAAGTTGTGGGATGAAGACCCTATTTGACAACTATTATTGGAAAACTTTTTTTTTTTTACATATTTATTTTCAACAACACATCTATACAGTAAAATATTTTGCAAGTAAATCCAAAATATTTTTTCCTACTTTTTAAACACTATTCTTCTAAAAATTACTATTCAAAACATTGTTTTACTCTGATAATGATTGTCAAACAAGGGTTAAATATGTAATTAAAATTAATTATTTACTTTGAAATCAAATGTTTTAGTGATTTTTTGAATTGTACCAAACGAGCACTTAATATTGAAATCAAATTTATTGAATTAAGAAACTTTTTAGATGACAATTCTATTTTGTCAATTGAGCTCTTTCTCAACATATGTATTTAAATTTAATTGCTTTTTATTTGTATAATTTAAATCAAGTTCAATCTTATCCCTAATTTGCTTTCGGTGCACACCGCATTTGATATTTTATTATTATTATTATTATTATTGCATTTTGTGGAAAGTAATTGTTTGACATTATGATGATTTGAAATACAGATATCTTGCCGAAAAACAGTTTATAAAGCAAAGCCATCATTCAATTCTCCTTTAATAATCTTTTCATCCATAGGCAATTTCATTACCATATTATTTTCACCAAAAATGATATTTGATATCCATCACGTTCTATAGAACATACTAGAAATAATTTCACGTAATCTATGAATACCTTCATATTCACCAACTTGTGGTTCAAAAGAAATTTCTTTTTCCTTTTTATTTATTTATTTATTTATTCTCTCTCTCTCCCTCTTCTTTGTTTCTTTCTAATTATGACCAGTTTGAGCTCCATTTTTTTTTTTTTTTGCCAAAAATACATTTTAGAATAGTGATTTGATGGAGAATATGTGGTTAAAAAATAATGAAAAAGTTTTGAATTTACGTATAATATTATTTTATTGAAAAATGTGAAGTTAAAAAGGAGAGAGAAAAATATATTTTGAAAACGTACTAAATTTGTTGATTTAAGTACCAATTATTTTCTTTTGGTATTACAGGCCATTTATAAAATATCCTGACTCCAGACAAATTTAGCCCATGTTTGTCACTCATTTTTTACATTCTACCACATTCTTTTTTCTACAATACTCATTTTCAACCACACATTCTCCATTAAAATAATATTACACACAAATCATAGGTTTTTCCTTCATTTTTAACCACACATTCTCCATCAATCTACTATTCCATAATGCATTTTTCAAAATTAAAGGGGCTCAAACATACCTATTTTACAACTGTGTGTGAAATCTAATGTTCATAACTTTGTAAAGGTTTTACATAGCCGCCTTGTTTTATTATGTTTGCTTAAACTCTAACACGCGTTTTTACTTCAGAAGATGCAGAAAATAATATATTGAAAGTGATTCTCATTGCAGGTAACTCTCTCTAATTTCAATTCCCTTTTTTCTGTTCTTCAATATATAAATGTAGACGCTGTTACTCTTTATAGGTGTTCTGGCTGCTGCAGTCATCTTCTCCGCAATCTTGTTCATTTTCACCAGGAGGAAGTTGATGGGAAAAACCCAAAACGATAAGGACATTGAACTCTTCCTCGAGAACCACGGGAATCTTGTACCAAGAAGATACAATTACTCAGATCTTAAGAAAATGACCAACTCATTTGGTTATAAATTAGGAGAAGGGGGATTTGGTAGTGTGTATAAAGGAAAGTTACCTGATGGCCATCTTGTAGCAGTAAAGATTTTGAAAGAATCGAAAGGAAATGGTGAAGAATTTATCAATGAAGTTGCAAGTATTGGTCAAACTTCCCATGTTAACGTTGTCACTCTCCTTGGATTTTGCTATGAGGGTTCCAGAAGAGCTCTCGTTTACGAGTTCATGCCAAATGGATCTCTTGAGAAGTTCATATACAGTAATAGCCCCTTAGCAGAAGGGCGATTAGGATATGAAAAATTGTTTGAAATTGCAGTTGGCATTGCTCGAGGAATAGAATACTTGCATCAAGGTTGTAATACACGAATCTTGCACTTCGACATAAAGCCTCACAATATTCTTCTGGATAAAGACTTCAAACCTAAAGTATCGGATTTTGGTCTGGCTAAACTTTGCCCCAATAGGTCGAGTACAGTATCAATGCTCGGGCTGAGGGGGACAATAGGGTATATAGCTCCCGAAGTAGTTTGTAGGAATATTGGAGAAATATCTCACAAATCAGATGTCTATAGCTATGGGATGATGGTTTTGGAAATGGTTGGAGAGAAGAATAACATTGATGTCAAAGTTGATCATTCAAGTGAAATATATTTTCCTCATTGGATATATAAACGCCTTGAACAGAACGCTGAACTTGATCTTAATGGCATTCTGAATGAAGATGAGCATTTAAGAATAAGAAAAATGGTAATAGTTGGCTTATGGTGCATACAAACTGATCCTACAATAAGGCCATCAATTAATAGGGTTCTTGAAATGTTAGAAGGGAACATGGAATCTCTGCAAATCCCACCTAAACCCTACTTCTCTTCACCACCAAGAGCAGCAAAAAATTCTTCAGTTTCTGACTTTTCACTCACTCTCTGAATCTTCTTGAATTGAAGCTATGACACCATTAAAGCTTCCAGGGTGTTTGGAGGCTCCTAGTGACCAAGCATATAAGCACTTATCTATGTTGTTTGTGCTATTGCAATTTGTAACATACCTATGTTAAATATCTTGTCTCGGTGTTAAATTTCACATTGTGTAAAACCAGAGTAAAGACACTCAAATACACTTTTACTATTCTAGTCATTGTTGTTACCTAGTCCTTGGAAAATACTAAACTAATTGGAATATTCTGCATCTATGCTTATCTTCATTGTCCTTTATTCTCAAAAGAAAAAAGATGCAAGAAAGGTAAGATGTAAGATAGCATTTATTCATTGTTCTTGATCTCTTCTTTCTTCTAGGAGATCAAGCTTGATGTTCGTGATCTTAATGTTTATTTCTTCGTAATATTAAGCTCGATTATGGATAGCATTTAAAATCACAGCGTCACCATGAATTCCCAGCTCCCATGAGTCACAGAAAATAAAGTTCCCCGATGGAAAAATTTGTAAGTTTCTGGCTTCGAGAATGAGGCTGTGCATAATCCATCAGGGTCGCAAAATCTGATATTCAGTCTACTTGGTAGTTCGGCAAATGATACAAGTAACACTTCAGAATATCAGGAATAACGTGGGAATCAGGAACTGCCATTTCTCCTTAGGTGTTCTGCGAGCCTTCTAACCTATGAACTGCATAAGGGCACCTCATTTGACTGTGCAATTGACCTTTGCCTCAACTTCATTTTGTTGGCGATATGGTATAGTGAAATGGTTGTTGATTAAATGGCAAAGTAATATTTTAAGTTTAATTCGTAGGAGCGTAATTAAACTCTATAAAGCAAAAGAAAGAAAATAAAGGAAAAGAAAAAAATGAAATTCGAGATAAGTGATTAACATTTTTTTTGCTAAGATAAAATTGCCCTACAATGGGGCAACAAATTATGGCACCTGTCTCCCAAAATACAATGGATACAACTTGTGGTAGAAGCACTTCAAACCACAAGTAACAGCGAACTCGAACGAAATTCTTCCTTCTACAAGAATATGATTTTTGGAGAGTTTTTGCAAGAACTTTTTATAGAATTCTCCATGCAAATGATATAGGATGCATAATGGACATCCAAATGGTCCTTTTTATAGAAAATGAGGGGTTGTAAGTGAAGTGTCACGCCTTAAACTCAACAACTTTTACGAAGGGAAGCATCCATTGCTGTCACTAGTATATCGCTGGCCTCTCGTTCGAACTACGGTGACACCTGTTCATCTGAAACTTTGTCGCCTGCCTGTTGCTCGAGCGCTAGGCGAGCGATGGAGTTGGCGAATTTCCCAGCTAATTTTTCCTCTTTTCTTTCCAACTTTGGACCGGGATTTTTCATTCATTCGGAACTGGTTTTGAGATTTCAAATATATCACGACGATTTACTCGACGAGTAGAACAAGTTAGTTTATTTATATTTATAATTTGACTATCGAATCAAGTTCAATTATTTGATCGAAATTGACAAAGTCATTTTTTAAGTTGTATACTTACCTAAATTTTCATTCTCTAAACCAAATTTCAATGGTCCTCTACGTGAATGGAAATTCAAATATGCTCATGTTATGTGGAAACATGACGCATTGTAGAGAGAGAGCAAAAAAAAAAAACACTGCATCAGGTAATGTAGCTTTTGATTTTCAACTTTCCTTAGTGAAATACTATCGAATTTAATTGACTAATTGGTGAATGTGATATCTTGAACCATTCAACCGTTGATATAAACCAAGACAATAATACTCACACAGATGTCTTTCTTAAACAGTTCATGATTCTCATGATTTGGTTCATT
Source organism: Fraxinus pennsylvanica (assembly GCA_912172775.2). Classification (NCBI taxonomy): domain Eukaryota; kingdom Viridiplantae; phylum Streptophyta; class Magnoliopsida; order Lamiales; family Oleaceae; genus Fraxinus; species Fraxinus pennsylvanica. The sequence continues at coordinate 21,782,225 of OU503051.1, forward strand.
AAGGTCCTGAACCATTCTTGGGTTTCATAAATGTTTAGAAAATTTCAGTTTTTGAACAATTTTCATTGAGGCGGCCCCACCTCACACTTACATTGGTGACATCCTATTAAGAGTATTCTGCCCTACTCCACTTACCTTAATCAGGATATAGGAATCATTAAAAGAATATATTAACCTTTAACATTCTGTAAAAAGCACTTTAATTACCATATAAATGAGTTAGGAAATATTTTTCCAAGTGCTTCATTGAATTTTAATAACTTAGTTGTCCCCTTGAACCAAGATTTTGGGATCTCCAGTCAATAAGGTAGGGTTACCATTACAAAGATTCTTACATAGTAGGCTTTAATCTCATTACTTTCGATATGAAATGTACTTGATCTCTAGGTAAACCTTTCGTAAGTGGATTCGCGGTGTTCTCCTTTGATATAATCTATGGACATGATATCATTAGGGCCCTGTTTGGGAAGGATTAAATTTTTCTACAATAAATCAATTCTCATTTTCAACCACATATTTTTCAATAAAATAATATTTTTCATCACAGCAATAATTTTTTCTTCTTTTTCAACCACACATTTCCCATCATATCACTATTCAAAATCAATTCTTCCCCCCAAAAATCTCTCCCAAACAAGCTCTAGAGATCAGTTGCTTAATGGTATTGTTACGATGTATATGTCTAGACTTACTGTTCGTTATAAAAGTGCAAACCGCAAGTGCACAGATCACGTTCAAGTAATAAAGTGAACTTTTTGAGTTCGAGTTTCGTTTTGACTCATGTAGCGAGTTTTAGATCGATAACTCCTCGACATTTTAGACCAAAAGGTATCAGATTTCGAGATACCCCTACAAACTTAATAACTCGAGTCAAGAAGGCTACAGAGTGAGGCAAGAATTAATAAGAGCAATGTCCCTTTTTAGCATGACAAAATAAATGGGGCTTAGATCCGTAGCATATGGTCATTACCTAACTTATACTTATCAAAAGACACTCCACACAAATATGATCACATGCATGGAATCAACATACTTCCAAATAATATCCTTCACTGGCTCAACCACCCCCAAGCGTATCTCGCAATATGGTTTAAGTGGTGGAGAAGAGAATATAAGATTGATAAAAATTTAAATACAACTCACAACCTAATTCAACCAATTCAAAAACCTCTCCATCAATCAAAAACCTTCACATCTAAATAACAATTAATCATGACTATTGTGCTCAAAGTAAGGATCTCACATGGATAAGCAAAGTTTTTTTTAAAAAAAATTAGGCATAAATAGCATATTTGGTCATAGATCATGAATCAACAACAATTTTAAATATCAAAACATCCTAAATCGGCAAGGTTATCTAACATGTCAATACAATATCACCAATTTAAGTACAATCCCCCCAAACTTAAATCATACATTGTCTTTAATGTATAAAGAACAAGATAAAAGAGAAGATGGGATAAAGAAACTTCCCCGGCTGTATATTTGTAAAGAGGTACCAATGCTTAAATTAGACTTGTGATGCTTTTGATAAACTTGGGTATGTGACCTTCTTATACACCAATTTGCCCCCCAAACTTGTTAGGAACCATGTATACCTGGAACTCCAAAAATTACCTACAAAAATAATAGTAGCTAGTCAAATGAAAATATGAAAGTACATAAACGTAAAGAAAAAGCTTAAAAGTTAGAAAATTTGGTTGCCTCCCAACAAACGCTTTTTTATAGTCTTTGGCTCGAATTTGACAATTAAATCACTGGCACATAAAGAAGGCTTTGGATGCCTTGCCAATTTTTCTTCGTTTAGCTTTGATCCACTCTTCATTTAGTCTCCAAACCTCAACATTGTCCATTTCCATATTCCATCCAATTCAAATTCAACTATGAAGATTTCTACTTCCTCATCGGGCTTAACCACAAAATCAATATCTTGGCAATCAACTAAGTCGGAAGAATGTAAGTTGATTTTCTACTCGAAATCTCGTCGGGTTGAATGATTGGTCCGCAATTAAACTCCACGAGCAATGGTAAGCATTTCCTATTAACTCGGTCGAGTGGATTATATCCCCAATTTTGAAATCCATCCCAATATTCGTAATCTCCCACAAGCATGTCATCTACATCCAACTTGGCAAGTTCATGGTAATACTTTGCAAGTACATTCTCATTCAAAAATGGAGGACCATCTCTCGAAACTTTGATGTCCTCGTCCCAATCATCAGGTACATAATCTCCTATGAGCAAGTAACTTTCATCGAAATTGTCCAAAGCTTGTTTTCGACATTTCAAATATTGTCTAAACCAAAGAAGTTTCGACATTGAGGCATCGGTGCATGAATACAAGCATTGATATGTAAAATGCATCGCTTGACAAATTTCACATTTTGGACCTCCAAGCATATTTTCATAATCAATGTAGAGAGTAGACATTACAAACACTTTGTTATTTTACCAAGATTGGAATAACGCAACTATAGCTGAAAAGAACAAGGAGAGAATACCAATACAAGATTGATTGAAAAATACTGGGGTTATCCAAATATACAAAAATAAAAAAGAACAAGTAAATAAAAAAAATTGTTAAAACTAATATTAATTAAAGTAAAAATATTCCCCGACAGTGGTGCCAAAAACTTGTTCGCTATAAACGCAAGTGCACAGTCGCGTTCAAGTAATAAAGTGATTTTTTTTACTCCGAGTTGTCAATCCCTCGAGGAATGTTTACTCTCGATTACACAATTTTAATCAATTTAATTTTTACAATAAAAACAAACACACAATAACATTAGATGTTAGAAAATAAGGAAAAATAAACTCAAACTCTACAAAATAAGAAAACATAAACACTTGAGAATTTTAGAGGAAAACTTAGTTGAGATTCATGGTTTCGCTTAACCATCGTCTAATTAATTTCTTCACAAGCCAATTAATAAATTACTTATTTACAATATTAGATCCGATTTTTCAATTTTAGTTAATTACACCTCTCGAGCGAAATTAACTCTAATTGATTGTTTTAATCTACTATATCTTTATGTCGATTAAAACCAAACAATCGCATTAAATCTTTGTGAAAATGGTTCAATGGGTCACCTAGGGTTAAGAATATATCTCTATCTCCTAAACAAACGTAGGGTTTCTAGTATTTGGTCTAAAATACACAATCTTCTCTCGAACGACATACAAATCACTAAACATAATCATTAATTGACCATATAAATGAAAATGAAAGAAATGCAATAATAGATATACATGAACATAAGCATTTTAATATGAAAAAGCAAATATTAAAATTAATCAATGCTAAGTTAAATTTCAACCATAAATCCCAACACAAATAATTTAGCTCATTTTATATATGTAATAACAAATGAGAATATTCATACAATATATCACAAATAGAAGAAAATAATAAAGAAACAACAAGACTATAGATAAAACCCTTGTTTGGCTAGATTTGTGAGGATAATAGCTAGCTCTTGATTATTCCAAAATTTTTCCAACTTTTTGATTGATTCTCCTTTGAGTGATCTATAATTTGCTTCAAAATACCAAGAAAAATTGGAAGAAAAAGAAAGAAGGAAGAAGAAAGAAAAAGAAAAATGAACAACAAAAAGGAAAAGAAAAAATCAGACAGAAACGGCCCGAATTCAAGTTTAAAAACCTAGGCAAATCAGAAATTCACAGCCCCAAGTCCCCTAGTTTAAAAATTAAAGGCAAGACGGTCCCTACGATTATGAACGAGACATTGCTACAGTGATGCCTAGGCCCCAATTCTCTACCAAAAAAAATGAATTTGGTTTAATTTTGTACACAGTCCCCTAGATAATTGCACGCTAGGTCCAATCAAATTTGATCTTGTACAATTTGGTCCTCATATTTTGACTTTTCTGTCATTTACACCCTCCATAAATTGCATCCAATGTTCTTCAACTTCCTGGACTTGTTCATTTTGGTCCTCACATTAACAATTTTGCACAAATTTGGTCGATTTCTCCTCCTTTTTACTTTGTTCTATTTCTTTGGATGATTTTTACCTACAAAAACAATAATTACCTAGTTGTGAGTAGAAATTCGCTCATTTTTATAAACAATAAGTATATTTACGTATTAAATAAGTGTATAAAAATACATTTATTACTTACCATTATATATGCTGTTTTGAGCCCTTCCAATAGTTGATTGACTATCACGATGTATATTAATTGCGGCTTAGGCCAATATGAAATATCTTCCAAAAAGTTACGATGTCATTATGCTTCTTATCTAGCTTTGTCTGAAGTAATAAACTCAAGTTCCATCGTTGATCGAGCTATACACGTTCATTTTGTAGACTTCCATGATATAGTAGCTCCACATATGGTAAATATATAACCTCTAGTAGATTTCGAATTCTTTATGTCAGATATCCAATTCGCGTCACAATTTCCTTCCAATACCGCATATTTTGTGAAGTGTAATATTGAGGTATACTTTAGGTAACTAAGAACCCTTATTAAAGCCTTTCGATGAGTATGGTTTGGATTACTTTTGAATCTACTAAGTTTATTCACTACAAATACTATCTTTGGTCGAGTGCAGTTTGTAATATACATTGGACTGCCTATAACATGTGAATACTTTAGTTGTGAAACACATACACTTGTATTTTTTTACTAATTCTAAACTCGTGTCAATATTTTGCAGGACTTTCCTCAAGCGTATTATACCTTTTAAGTATACTCTCAATGTAGTGAAAATGAGAAAGTATAATTTCTTTTGATGTTCTAGAGATCTTAATCCCTGATATTACATCAGCCACACCCAAGTCTTTCATATCAAAATGTTTTGTGGACATTGTTTTGGTATTTAGCATTATTTCGTAACTATTGGCCATATCAACATGTTGTCTACATATAGACATACAATCACGTAGGCTTTTGGTATATGTTTTATGTATACACACTTGTCACACTCGTTTATCTTAAATCCATTAGACAAAATCGTTTTGTCAAACTTTTGATGCTATTGTTTAAGAGTTTGTTTCAATCCATACAAGGATTTAACTAGTTTATAAACCTTTTGTTCGTGATTAGAAGATACGAACCCTTGAAGTTGTTCCATGTATATCTCATCCGCTAACTCATCATTTAGGAATTCGGTCTTTACATCCATTTGATAAATCTTAAGATTATGTCAATTAACAACCTTATCGAAGTGATTCTAGTCACGAGTGAGTAGGTATCAAAGAAATCAAGTGTTTCTTTGACTATATTCCTTATCTACCAATCTAGTCTTATATTTATCAATGGATCCATCCGATTTTATTTTCCTTTTGAAGATCCATTTACACCCTAAACTTATTTTCGGGAAGTAAATCAACTAATTCCCAAGTATGATTTTGCATTATAGAATATATCTCACTATCGATAGCTTCTTTCCAATGGGGTGCTTCTAGTGTGGGCATTACTTCATCGAAAGTGTTTAGATCATTTTCTACCATATATGTTGGAAAACTTGGGGAAAAAGTAGATATTCTAGCCCTTTTACTACGCCTTAGTTTTTCCTCATTTGAAATGCCATTTGTAGTATCATAGATTCTTTTATTTCAATTTGCATTTTCCTTGTCTTTACGTGGAAAAACATTCTCAAATAATGATGCATTTCTCGATTCAATTATGATTCCTTTATATACATTTTGAATTTCAGATTTATATACAAGGAAGCGGTATGTACTACTGTTATTGCCTTATCCAATAAATATACAATCAATAATCTTGAGACCGATTTTAACTTGTTTAGGTTTAGGTACTTCAACCTTAGCCAAGCACTAATGACTTTTCCATAGTTCATATGAAATTTTTTCCATTTATTTAATAGGTAGTTTGTTAAGAATGCTGTTTTCCGATAGAATAGCTTCCCCCCTAAGTTTTGGGATAAACCTGAACTTATCAATATTACATTCATCATCTCTTGAAGAGTTTGATTTTTGCATTCAGCAACACCCTTCGATTGGGTTGAGTAAGGTATCATTGTTTGATGAGTGATTCCATGCTCATAACAGTATTCGTCAAATGGTGCCATGTATTCACCACATCTATCACTGCAAGTACTTTTTATTTGTTTACCAAGCTGATTTTTAATTTCCGTCTTATAATGTCTAAATACATCTAAGACTTCATCTTTATTTCGTAGTAAAAAAACATAACAATACTTTGTACAATCATCAAATGAAAATTATAAAGTATTTTTTACCACCTTTAGTTTGAACAAATTTCAAATCACATATATCGCTATGTATTAATTCTAAAGACGTCGTGTTCTTTTCAATTGAGTGAAAATATGTTTTGGCCAATTTTTTTTCAACACATATTTCACATTTATGATTAGGATCAATCTAAAGCATCGAAATTAAACTTTGATTCATAAGTTTGAGTATAGATTTGTAATTAAGGTGTCATAATTGACTATGCCACATATAAGACAACTCAACCATACAAATAGAATTAAAATTTTTTATTCATAATGCTTTTTGGTATAATTGTAAAAACGTTCATTTTGAATATTCCTTCACTGAGATATCCTTTACCAATATACATATCATTTTTGGTAAGTACAAGCTTATTCGACATAAATACAAGTTTAAAGTCATTCTTGCTAAGTAGAGACTCCAAAACCAGGTTTTTGCGAATGTCGGCACATGGAGGACATTATTGAGGACTAGTTCTTTTCTGGAAGTCATTTTCAATGTGATTTTTCCAAATCCTTCAACCTTCGAACTTGTAGAATTCGCTTGAACAGTTGTTCTCCTTTCAATTCATGATAGTTTGAGAACATGATCTTATCTACACAAATATGGTGGGTAGCACCAATATCGACCATCAATCCCTTAAATTACCAACCATATTGCATTCTGAAACAACCGCAAATTGACTCATCTTTTGAACTCCTTCAGAAATGGTTTCTTTTTCAACTACATTTACTTGTGCAGTCTTCTTCGACTTTCGACATTCATTTGAATGATGTCCGACTTTTTCATAATTGTAACAGTTGCCTTTAAACTTTTTAACATTCTTGGAGTGTCTCTTCTGGTGTAACACCAGAAATCTTACGCTTTTTGTTGATAACTTTCGAAATAGTTTCAACAAAACTTGCTCCAAGTTGAATAATAGATTTTCTTTCAGTCTTTCTATTGTCTTTCTCAATCCTAAAACGAACTATCAATTCCTCCAAGTTCATCTACTTGCATTTGTGCTTATGATAGTTTTTGAAGTCTCTCCACATGGGAAGGAGTTTCTCAATGATGACAGCAACTAGGAAGGATTCTCTCAATTTCATATGTTTTGCATGTATGTCATGAAGTAGAACTTGAAGTTCTTGCATTAGGCTTATTACGATTTTGGAGTCTGCCATTTTGTAGTCCAAAAATTTGCCGACAATAAACTTCTTTGTTTCGACATCCTCGGTCTTGTATTTTTTCTCCAATGAATCTCATAGGTCCTTGGTCGAGTCCATTGAACTATATACTACATAAAGTGTATTGTCTAATCCATTTAGAATGTAATTTTTGTAAAGAAAATTCGAGTGCTTTCATGAATCCGACGCAATAATCAACTCATGATTATTTTCTCCTTGTACAGCAGGAGTGGTCTCTTTTAAGAACTTTGTCAAATTCAAAGTAGTAAGATAGAACATCTTTTGTTGCCATCTTTTAAAATACATACCTCCAAACTTTTTCGATTTTTTCTTATATGAGATATGAGAATTTGGTATATGTATAGCCAAATGTGGAACCACAAGATTCGTTGTTGACTCGAAGTAGTCTCAACAGTATTCATTTTTGTTACAAATAAAAGCTTAACGTAAAATGTAAGAAAGTAATGTCACACAAAGATAAATTCCAAAGATGAAAAGAGATGATTTGTTAAACAACAACCACAAAAACACAATTTTGTCTTAAAATTGTTGGCGATATGGTATAGTGAAATGGTTGTTGATTAAATGACAAAGTAGAGGGAGAAAAATGAAATCTGAGACAAGTGATTAACACTTTTTCTTTAAGAAAAAATTGCTTCGCAACGGTGCTAACGGATTACGGCACTTGTCCCCCAAAATACAACGGATACAACTTGTGGTAGAAGCACTTCAAGCCATAAGCAACAGCGAACTCGAATGAAATTCTTCCTGTACAAGAAGATGATTTTTGGAGAGTTTTTGCAAGAGTTTTTTCATATAATGCTCAATGCAAATGATATGGATGCATAATAGACGTCCAAAGGGTCCTATTTATAGAACGGAGGGGAATGTGATTGATGTGTCATGTCCTAAACTCAACAATCTTTACGAAAGGAAGTATCCCTTGCTATTGCTGGCCTCTCGTTCGAACGATAATGACACATGTTCATTAGAAACCCTGTCGCTTACCTGTCACTTGAACGACAGTCTCATCGCTCGAGCGCTAAGCGAGCGATGGTGTTAGGCCAATTTCCTGGCTAGTTTTTACTCTATCTTTTTTCCAAATTTGGACCGCAGTTTCTCATTCATCTAAAATTGGTTTCAACTTAATAAGGTGGGTGTCAATCACATAAGCCAAATAAGCTTGACAACCCTTTTTAAGCAAGCTCCTAGCATCAAGTGCAGATATGATACATGAAGGTAATATTCTCTATTCACCACTAAGAATAATTCTAGGCTCTCCTGGCCTTCTGAACACCACCTCTTTGCAGAAACAGTCAACTGAAGCATGATTTGCAACTAAGAAATTCATGCCCAGTATAACATCAAAATCATGAATATCAAGTGTGGTCAAATTAGCTTTCAACTCTCGATCGTTCACTCTAATATTCACGCAATCTTTGTACACACTATTAGCTAAAAGTAAATCTCCTACAGGATTCGCTACCACCAAATCACTGTCTAACGATTCTTACATATCGTCCGCATAAGTAGTAAATGCATATGATACAAATGAATGTGTGGAACCTGAATCAATTAAAGAATAAGCCTTCCTACCAAAAATAAATAACGTACCCACAACCACATCTAGTGACTCATCGGCATCGTGCTGAGTCACAGCAAAAACTCTTCCCTGAGTCCTAGGCCGTCCTGCCTGACCTTTCTGTCTATTACCACTGCAGCCTGCAACATCAGACTGAATAGAACTAGTAGTCCCTTACTACTGCCCGCAACATCAGACTGAATAGCATTAGTAGTACCTGCTTTACCTGCCAACGTGTCCTGGTTCTGATTCTATCTAGAAATACCAACACCAGGCTATAAAGATATCCCCTGTGATGTACCACCCTGTTGAAAGCGAACTAGACACTCTCTCCTCATATGCCCAGTCTGTCCACGGTGATAGCAAACAGCAACACCCTTAAGGCACTCACCAGAATGAAATTTTCCACTTGACTGGCACTGAGGGAATCTGGCAACACTAGAGCTATCACCCTATCCTGGAGTCAATGATCTCTGAGCAGACCCCTGCATATGAGTACGATTACTCGCTGGCTCCTGTACTGCTCTCTGGCTTAAGCCAACTGAAAATTTCTCAATCAAATAACTTGAGCAAGAAATTATTCTCCTTCCACATAATCTAAAAGTTAAACTAACAAATTAAACCCTAGCAACTTAGTAGGAAATTCCTCTACTCTTGAAGAAAATAAAGAGAATGGAAAATAAAAAGCAATCATAAACTACCTCTATTCCCTTCTTCTTCTCATTCTTTCCTTCTTTCTTTTCCCTTTTCCTTTCTTCTTTTTCCTTCTTTTCTCTCGGTCTCTCTCGATTCTTCTCTCTCTGCCGATCTCTGATTCTGTGTGTATGTGTGGAAAAAGGATGAAAAATAGGTTTCCAATTGCCATATTAATGGGTCACTAACCTTTAATTGCAAAGGAAGCCCTCCAACCTTCTTATAAGACCCTATTAAAACCTTACATTTTAATACTTGAAAAGTGAACTCCCAACTTAAAATTGTATCCATTTAAAACCTTCACATATTATCCATTGCAAAATAAACCCCAAGAAAATAATTTGCTTCATTTAAGTCCCATTTTGACTATGACTTTGACAATTCCACTTTTGACTTTGAAATAAAATCTTGACTTTTAACTTGTAGGAAATGAGGTGTAACAATTAGACTTATTTTAAAACCATATCACCACTGTTTGTTTCCATATGGGCTTATATTTCATCATAGATTTCTTTCCTAAATGCCCAGGATCAAGATGCTTGTATGACTTGTCAAGGTATGTCTGAGTATTAATGGTGTCTGATCTGACATGCATGTCCGTCCATTCCTACTTTGATTCTGGGAAAAAGAAAAGTCGATTCAAATTGATTTGGTGACTATGTTTATGTTCCTTTAGTTCACTGTTTAAGCTCAAACATTCAAATGCTTCTTATACATAAGTATCTTTTTAATCTGATAAATCTACTTTTACAGATAATGATCCCAGTAGTATGAGTCTAATAGATACTTCCAAGGAGTAAGAACTAGCCTGCCTTTGACAAGTCAACCAGACTGGCCTGGTCGAATGTTGTTTCCGGGTTAATTCTATCTCAAGACTTTATTAGTCTACAAATGTGACAAATACATAATCTAAATCAGTCATAAGAAAAACTGTAGAAGTTCAACACGTACAGTATATTAGATAATGACATAAAAAGGGAAAATAGAATTCGGCGTTCATAGGAATTGATCCTAAATTATCAGTCAAATAGATGCTTCTAAGGATTAAGAAGTAGCAACTGACAATTCAACAAACTGCTGTTAATTTCTTGGTTAATTCATTGCAAATCTTTTCGCTTATTTCCTAGCGAAAGGGACCTCTTTGCTGTCAACAAGTCCGTTAAAAAAGTTCCCCAAGTCTACTTGCATGAAAATAAGTTGTGAAAATCGGATAGTGGACCTCCTCTTGTTCTTCTTGTTGGCCATGTTTTTTTAACGGGAGTTCTACAGGGAAGCTGCAGCCTGCAAGTATTCTTCTGTTACATTTACTTATCCTTGACTTAAATGAACTCTCATTTTAAGCTGCGAAGCCTAATTATTGTCGTAGTGCGAAGCCCTCAGACCAAAATCTCATTAAGAACAATTTAGGAATTTCACTCTTGTAATTTCAGTTTTGCCCTATTTTGTCTTTTAAACAAGGGCCCGTTAAGTTTTGCATTACAATTTATATAAAAGAGAGAGTGATCAAAGAAAATAAGGTGTGAGATTTTCTCTTGTAAATTTCTTCTTATCATAGTAAATTATAGCGGCGGTGAAAGCTAATATAGTCTCACATTGTGACGAACCTCTAAAAATCTCGCGTGTTTCCCTTTTTCTTTTTTTGTCTGTCTACAAATTAATTTCTCTGGGTGAAATAGAATTGTGATTTCTAATTCTCAACATCTCAATTCCCAAGGTATTTCCAGTGTGGAACTCATTGCAATTTTGAGTTTCCTTTGTCCAATTATTCACAATCCAAATGTGGGTTATATAAAAGAGAGTGATCAAAACTTTACAGAGTAAAAAGTTTGATTAGTCACTGAACTTATCACTTTGTCACATTGTGGTCACTGAACTTCATTTATCCTCTCACCGGTCACTAACCATCACCCATCATCCCCGCCATTTCAACCCGTCCGACGTGGCTTCACGACCGCCGACATGGCAGTCGACGGCATCAATGACGCCCACGTATGACGCGATTTCAGCAGGCTGTAAAAATGCCATTTTTCCCCAAATCGAAATCCTTCAACACCCTCCCCCAAATCGAAACGCCCTAGACCGATTGCCCTTCAACTCCCTCCCACAAATCGATTCCCCAAGGAGACGAAGATTTCTCCCCAATTCGAAATCCCTTCCAATCCGAAAACACCACCTGAAGCGCCATTAAATTCCTCCAAAATCGCCCCACCTGGAATCGTATGAGTGATTGAGCTTTTTGGGTAGCAATTAAGAGCTTGACTGAGGAAGGGTTGCAATGGAATGGAGAAAAGGTGGGGCCAGTAATGGAGGAATTTATACCAATTGAATGTGATTTTTGGTTGCAGAGTTGCCAAGGAGAGGATGGGATTTTGTGTAATCTGAATAAACCAGTGAAGGGAGAGAATGGACTTATCCCAGTTGAAGCGCTCTCACTGTCAATTCCTGTGGATGAAGTGGGATCATTTCATTAAGTTCGAAATGAATTTTGGTCATGCGAGGTCTCAACTACAATAGAGGAAACAGAGACACTGTTGGTCTCCAGACTTGCACAAGAGTTTTGTCAATACTCTTCACCAGCTTGGTGGAAACACGACCTGTTGTACATTTGTTCCAAACATGTAAGGGAATCATTCTGTGAATATGTTCGAAACATGTGAGGAGTTGAAGCTTCTAATGAACTTCTATGAATTTGTTGTACATTTGTACTACATGTGTTGGCCTTCGGTGGAGTAGTTGAATTTGCTTGTAATGAAGCTTTTATGTATGTAAACATTGTATCAAATGTGGCGTTGGATTTACTTGATTTTAGTTGATGTAACATACATCTCTTACCACCTTCTGATAATAACAGTTGGCACAACGGAACAACTGGACAAATATAAAAGCATTGGAAAAACGAGGCAGCTAAGAAAAACCAGGAAAGGGAGTTGCGGAGGACAATGGGAAAGGAAAGGAAAAAGTCGAGTGATAAGAAATTGTTTTGAATTTTCTCTATTGTAGTCTGCTCCTTTGGCAAGACAAGTCAGCTATTTTGATGTGGTGTGTGATTAGTTTATTTGTAAAAAATTCTGCACTAGTGTTTCTTTGAATAAAATTATGTTTACATCTTGGGATTTTCTTTGTTTAGAAATCACCTTTGTTGATGGAATGTAGAGCTTATATTACTCATTTTGAATGTCCATAACAGCTTAATATTTCAAACTTCTTTATATATTATTTTTCAGATAGAATTCATTATATAGATTAAAAACAACGAAGGTTTTCAAGTCATTTTAAATTTTAAAAAATTGGTCAAATTCAACAAAAAAATAATCGGATCAAACTTGAATTGGGTTCGAGTCCAAACTAACCAACCCAACTGAAACTTGATCGATTTGGGTTGGGTTAGATTTAAACAAATAATTGGGTTGGGCTGGTTTGATTTTAGATCAAACCGACCATGTGGGGTAGGGTTTGTGTTAGATAAAAAATTGATCTTGCCCAACCCTACTCTACCCAACCTTAAGCATTTGTGGCTTGAATTTTATTCCTCAGTATCATTTTCAAGGGGATAAGGGGTGTCAAAACATTGTGCATGTTGTACAGAATATGTTGTTTACCTGCCTTTTATGAGATTAGCTAGGGCAAATAATTTTGTTTAGTATTGAAATAATTAATGGTGACTGACTATATGTTCAACTATCTTTAATTTGTTTTCTTTGGTAATAGCTAGCTTTGTACTCGTTAAAAATCCTTAAGTTGTTGCTTTTCAAAAATTTTGCTAGTTATGCTTTTTTTTGCTTGCCTGTTGATCCTATGATTATGAAATTTTTAATTTATAACTTAAAACTATGATGTTTGAAGCATAATTGTCACCTTATGAGTTTCTTGTTGTTTGTATACGATAGAAAAAAGTGTAGTTGGATTAATCAGAGAAGAAAATTACTTTTTCACACAGTCAAAAGTCGAGTACGTTTCCACTTTGCATTGTTGGCAAAATATGTTTTTGAACGTAACTTTTATTAAATTTTGACTGTATTAATTGAAAAATATGAATTTTTATTATTGAGTAATTTGGAGAAGTTTATGTTTCGGAAGCTCGCTCCAACATTTTCGTAATAGTGATTTTTGGGTTCAGTTTCACATTATCTTTCTATATCAAACAACAAATCCAAACGGTTTCAACCCACAACCAATATATTCATCTTGATTGCTTCTCAATTTCAATTACGGCGTTTATTTGCAAGTCACAAAGGCAAGAGAAAAATAATGAATGAAGGCACAAAAAGGGGACCAAAAAATCAGAGGGAAGTCACCAGTTTTCTTCTCAAGATGATAGGCGATTTTCATAGCAATATGGTAACCATGTTTTTCTCAAAATTCATACAAATCACACATTAGAAAACGGCTAGGTTAAGCAACATATATATAGGAACATGTTAGGCATTAGTTGAACGGAATTAAATGGGTTAAGATTAAAAATTATGGGTCATGAGTAACATTAATTCTTTAAGCTACTTCAAACGGTCCATATTATTTTTAGATCAAGCCTTTGGACATGGTTATTGGTAATCAATTCACCATTGGGTCGACGCCTATGAAATTATATTCCAACGTTTTACATTATATCCCGAATTTATTGAGTGTCAAAATCCAATAAATTTTCATCTTGATACCCAATCAACCTGCAAGTAAACAAAATACAAAATTAATAATTGCATAATTAAGATAACCAATAAAATTGGGGAAATTTGGCCAAATAACCCTCCTCAACAATGATTTTGGAGAAATGACATTTGACCAACATTGAAATAGAATAAAAATAAATTAAAATATTTTAATGGTAAAATGACAAAATTGTCCTTCAATTTATTTTCAATTATTTACCCAACTTCTTTCATTTCACATTCTTCTGTCTTCTTCATTTTCACCTATTTNTGTTATAAAAATGAATAATTGATATGATTGATCCAATCCAATTGAGGGAATTCCGACGCTTCACCGCTTCGAATTATTGATTTTAATTTCACGTTTTAACATTAAATTTTATTATACATTTGAGAGAACAATTCAGCCTTTTTTATCCTTTAAATATTCTTCCATCTCCCTGTGGATACGACACCCCAAAACTGTGCTATAACTACCGCGTTATTCTTTGTGCATAATCAAATGTAGAGCTTATATTACTCATTTTGAATGTCCATAACAGCTTAATATTTCAAACTTCTTTATATATTATTTTTCAGATAGAATTCATTATATAGATTAAAAACAATGAAGGTTTTCAAGTCGTTTAACTACCGCGTTATTCTTTGTGCGTAATCAAATGTAGAGCTTATATTACTCATTTTGAATGTCCATAACAGCTTAATATTTCAAACTTCTTTATATATTATTTTTCAGATAGAATTCATTATATAGATTAAAAACAATGAAGGTTTTCAAGTCATTTTAAATTTTAAAAAATTGTTCAAATTCAACAAAAAAATAATCGGATCAAACTTGAATTGGATTCGAGTCCAAACTAACCAACCCAACTGAAACTTGATCTTGATCGATTTGGGTCGGGTTAGATTTAAACAAATAATTGGGTTGGGCTGGTTTTATTTTAGATCAAACCGACCATGTGGGGAAGGGTTTGTGTTAGATAAAAAATCGATCCAGCCCAACCCTACTCTACCCAACCTTAAGCATTTGTGGCTTGAATTTTATTCCTCAGTATCATTTTCAAGGGGATAAGGGGTGTCAAAACATTGTGCATGTTGTACAGAATATGTTGTTTACTTGCCTTTTATGAGATTAGCTAGGGCAAATAATTTTGTTTAGTATTGAAATAATTAATGGTGACTGACTATATGTTCAACTATCTTTAATTTGTTTTCTTTGGTAATAAGATCGAAACATGAGCAATTTTTAGGTTAAGTTGTTGCTTTTCAAAAATTTTGCTAGTTATGCTTTTTTTTGCTTGCCTGTTGATCCTATGATTATGAAATTTTTAATTTATAACTTAAAACTATGATGTTTGAAGCATAAGTGTCACCTTATGAGTTTCTTGTTGTTTGTATACGATAGGAAAAAGTGTAGTTGGATTAATCAGAGAAGAAAATTACTTTTTCACACAGTCAAAAGTCGAGTACGTTTCCACTTTACATTGTTGGCAAAATATGTTTTTGAACGTAACTTTTATTAAATTTTGACTGTATTAATTGAAAAATATGAATTTTTATTATTGAGTAATTTGGAGAAGTTTATGTTTTGGAAGCTCGCTCCAACATTTTCGTAATAGTGATTTTTGGGTTCAGTTTCACATTATCTTTCTATATCAAACAACAAATCCAAACGGTTTCAGCCCACAACCAATATATTCATCTTGGTTGCTTCTCAATTTCAATTACGGTGTTTATTTGCAAGTCACAAAGGCAAGAGAAAAATAATGAATGAAGGCACAAAAAGGAGACCAAAAAATCAGAGGGAAGTCACCAGTTTTCTTCTCAAGATGATAGGCGATTCTCATAGCAATATGGTAACCATGTTTTTCTCAAAATTCATACAAATCACACATTAGAAAACGGCTTGGTTAAGCAACATATATATAGGAATAGATTAGGCATTAGTTGAACGGAATTAAATGGGTTAAGATTAAAAATTATGGGTCATGAGTAACATTAATTCTTTAAGCTTCTTCAAACGGTCCATATTATTTTTAGATCAAGCCTTTGGACTTGGTTATTGGTAATCAATTCACCATTGGGTCGAGGCCTATGAAATTATATTCCAACGTTTTACATTATAGCCTGAATTTATTGAGCGTCAAAATCCAACAAATTTTCATCTTGATACCCAATCAACCTGCAAGTAAACAAAATACAAAATTAATAATTGCATAATTAAGATAACCAATAAAATTGGGATCAGAGATATTACATTGTGTTTCAAATCTGAAACACATATCATACATACTCCATATACTCACCAGAGTTAAGATAAAAAATATCCAAGTAGAAGCAGATAATCATAGTAACCAATCAAGAACAAATAAACATGCGATAAAGATATAATATAGAATAACATAGATCTTTTCAAATACGTTCGCAAAGAACCATATATTAGCACCATGTTAATCAATCAAATTATCAAACACATATACAACAATGCATAAAATGACCCCACAAAAAAAAATTCGGCACACTTATCCATCACATTCTGTGTTACTCACACCTTGAGAACACATATTTCCTCTCATCGCCCATCCTACTCACTAGACTAATTACTCAACTCGTGTCTAATTGGTAAACACAATAGATCCTAAGTCCCTGGAATAATCCTATATCATTACCTCACTTCTTCCAACCTAAGTGGATAATAGGTCTCTACCTAATAGAAGTGGTAGAAGTCTCTCTCACACTCTACCTGTACAGTGTCTTTCACGGATAAAGAATTCCAGACATTTAATCACATCTCCACTCGTGATTCAAATTTCACCTTCCACATCCCTCGTGCTAATCACCAATGCACATTTAGGCATCTATACTCCACATCACCAATAAACACATAACACATTAACTGTTAATGCATCACAATCCACTATGCATGCAGACACATTACACGAAGTAATCAAATTGCTCTCAAATTCATACAAAATGTACATATCAAACACATTGAAATGCAAAATATAACTATGCAATAGAATTAAGCAATCACATACATGTAAAAAGGATTACACACAAATGCATGTGCAGTAACTGGATTGGCTCTCAATAAACCTTACTAGGGTCATCACTCGACCCTATAGTCACATTCGCCCTCACAAAGTGTCTAGACTTACCACAGCTGTAAAACCGCTTACCATCGGAATTATCCTGACCCTTGCCCTTCTTTTTACTACCATCGTCAATCGAGTCAGTACTACCTTTATCATATTTTTCCATCTTAAGCTCTATCTCCTTACTCCTAAGGGAATCTATGACAATTTTGGGTGTTAAGGTATCCCTACCATACTTAATCGCATGCTTAACCTCCCTATATGAGTAAGACATAGAATTTATCAAAATAATAGTATATTTGAGACACATTTTCATCACAGTTAACAATATCTTAAACAAATTTGTTAAAAAATCCAAATTATCATCAAGATCAGTTGAAGGATTCATTTTAAAACTAAAAAAATCTTTCAAACAAGTACAATTTATTAGAAGTAAACTTAAACAAATATAAGTCCTCCAACTTGTTTTAAAGTTCTTTAGTAGAATCAATTAGGAATGGATTTAAGCAAATATAAATCATCCAACTTTTTCCAAAGTTCTTTGAAAGAATCAAGTTTTCCAACTTTTCTCAAAACAGTATCAGATAGGTGTAAAATAATTGAAGTGTAAATAAGTTCATCATATTTTTCTTTTTGTGCTTTTGTCAAATTAGCAAGAAAATTGCCATCTACTGCCTTTGAAACTTTTTGTTGAACCAAAATTTCCTTCATCTTTTGTTGCCAAATTGAAAATTTTCATTTTCCATTGAATATTCATACTTTGAAATATGAAGACATTTTGAAAAATAGAACAAAAAAAGTGCACAAATATGTCACACAAAGAAATTCTAAGGTCGTAATATACACTGTTCTAGATTCCCAAGATTTTGTAAGATTCACGATCTCAGTACCAAGGGAATGGTCAAGCGGGTCAAGTCCAAGAGTTCTAACAGAATAATTAATACAACATGAAGGTATGTGAGCAAAAATTCAGTTTCTCACGTAATATAGTCTCACACAATAACTTAATGGCAATCAAACACAAAAAGAAATATCAACTTGCAATTAAATTCAGCACTTCAAATAGAGCTAATAATTCCTAAATTTTTAACGCAAGCAATGATTACCATACACGGAAACCATAATTCTAATGTCACCCTACACGGTAACTCACTAATGCTGAAATTAAATGGGATAAGCCAATATATCAAAACAAATTACATCTGAAATTCCATAAATATCGAGAGATGTGAATTTACAAAACTTTAGGGTCACCAATATTCGCCCTAAAGCTCCACAGCACAAAGGGAAAAATCATCTAGATTCCATGAATAACTCGAAACGAAAAATTAACACCACCACAATATCAAAATGATGTTAGGAACAGGTTGTCTGAAGACTATGTCGCCAAATTCCTCTTCACGCATCCTCACACGCCAATAAGGTTCTTTGAGCGTGGTTATCACGCACCCCCGCCGATCACACGCACCGCACCGTCGGGATCGTCCCCACTTGCACCTCACGCCAGTGGTCTTCGTTTCACTAACCGGTCACTGGCCGAAAATTGCACTAATTGATCTGATTTTTCAACAATTTTTGGACAGATTGTGTTTCTATTTCTACTTCAATTATGGTCCATTTTTTGTCAGATTTTTTAGTCAAATCCACCACCTTGAAGCTCTTATACCAATTGTCGTGGAAGCTTGCTTCAAGATCTTCGAAATGGTGTTTTTCGAGCTCAATAAGTTGCTTCTCAATCTCACCCACAAATGACAAGATAACGGTGTTGATTTGCAAATCACAAAGGCAAGAGAAAAAAAAAATGAATCAAGGCACAAAGAGGGGACAAGAAAATTGAAGGAAAGTCACTGATTTTTCTTCTCAAGATGACAGTCGATTTTCACTACAATATGGCAACCACGATTTTTTCAAAGTTCACACAAATCACATACTAGAAAATAGCCAGGTTAAAAGTGACCTTCTAAGATTCTTGTTCTTCTTGGAGTATTATTTCACAAATTGACAGCATGGAGTTAAAGAGAAAGGAAGAAAAAGCAAAGACAGTTGAAGTTAGTTCAAGTTAGTTGGAAGAGTTAGTTAGAGGAGTTAGTTAATTTCTGTTGTTTTTGTTATTCAATCTGTTGAGCTCCTTCTATAAATAGAGCTCGAGTTTTTGTAAATCAATTAATAGAATTCTTCAATTAAGCTTCAGTTATGTTCCTTCTTTCCTCCCTTTCTTTGCATTTTCTTTGGTTTGAATCTGCAATTTAACATGGTATCAGAGTTGAATACCATACTTGTTTCCACGCCTTTTCCTTTTTCGGATCTGTACTCATTCTAACTTACCGGATTAAGCCTAAGTAACTTACCGGATCTATACTCTCCGGATATTCCAACACTCACCGAATTGAGCCTAAGTAACTCACCGGATTCTGCACTCACCGGATATCCTTAACACTCATCGGATATCCTTAATACTCACCGGTTTGAGCTGCACTTACCGGATTGATACAAATCTGCTCGAGGTTTTCTCTGGAATCTCAAACGCCTATCAATTTTTCTCTTCTTCTTGATAAAATGACATAAACAAATCATCTCAATCCTTCAGATGATTCTTCTAGCCCATATTATCTCCATCCTAGTGATAATTAGGGTTCTCTTTTGGTCTCAAAAATATTTGTAGGAGATAATTACATTGTCTGGAGCATCTTGATTGCCATTGCTCTGACTGTAAAGAATAAGGTGGCTTTTATTGATGGTTCAATCTCTGCTCTTCCTAATACTCAGAGCATCCTTCATACTGCTTGGCTTTGTACAAATAATTTGGTATTCTCCTGGCTTATGAATTCTATTTCTAAAGACATTAAAAATAGTTTACTCTATATTGCATCTGCTATGGATCTTTGGAATGAATTGAAAACAAAATACTTAAAAAGTGATGGCCCAAGGGTTTTCATCTTGAAAAATCCCTAAGTTCTATAAATCAGGGTTCATCATCAATTACAGAACATTTCAGTTCCTTTAAGACTCTTTGGGATGAATATGTAAGCCATAGGCCTTTTCCAACTTGTACAGGTGGCAAAATGGCTTCCTGCGCATGTGACTTGTTCAATTTCCTATTACTTCGACAATAATCAGATTATGTGTTGAAGTTCCTTGTAGGCCTTAATTATTCCTATGCGATTGTGAGGAGTCAATTGTTGCTTGTTGTGCCATTGCCACGCTTGGCTAAAGCTTTTCATTGTTGCTTCAAGAAGAAAGTCAAAGGCAATTAACAAATTCTGCAAATAATAAATCTCATGCTTTGATAGCAAAATAGCACACTCAGCCTAATCAGATTAATCAATTCAGGTTCTCCAAAGACAAATCAAAGAAATACTTGTTTCATTGCACTCACTATGGCTACAATGGCCATATGATTGATAAATGCTTTCAGTTACATGGTTAGCCCCCTGGATGGACTGGACCAAAGGGAAAGAGGAATCCTCCCTCTGCATACGCAGCCATTTGAACTAAGAGGTTTGCATTCAAGGTAGTAATTAGAATCAAAGGTTCAGTTTAACTGTTGAAGAGTTTAATAAACTTATAGCACTTGCCAATTCAAGTTCCACTCCAAAAACGGGTATACACACAGCAGCAGCAGCAAATGTAGCAACCACTTCTCATTTTTTTGGTAAACATTTTAATCAATGTAATTCTGCCTCTACCAGGTTGCATTCTGAATTTTCTTGGATATTAGATACTGGTGCAACAGATCATATGATCTGTTCACCTCTGTTGTACTCTTCTACTCCTAAACCAATATCAACTTTCATTAACCTTCCTAATAGACAAACTGTTCCAACAATATATATGGGAACAATAAGTCTCTCCAGCATACTACCACTACATTTAAATAATGTCTTATGTGTTCCTAGCTTTTCTTTCAACCTATTATCTATTTCAAAACTAAGTAAAGAATCTAATCTTTGTCTATCTTTCTTTGGATCTTGTTGCCTTTTACAGGACCAATCGATGAAGAGGATGATTGGGATTGGATTTGAGAAACAAGGACTCTAACACATCTCTCAAACTCCTTCCAAAGTTGCTTCATGTCAGCAACACCAATCTACTAATTCCTGCCAGCAATATCAATCTGCCTTTGCACCAGTCCTTGCTTCAGTCACTTCTCAAAACCTTTGGCACTACAGATTAGGTCATGTCTCAAATTCTAGAATTCGTTCCTTAGAAAAATAGACAATTCAATAACATTTGATTGTGTAAATGTCTATGAAATCTGCCCTCTAGCAAGGCAAAAAGGCTCTCTTTTCCTATCTCACAAAGTGTTTCTAATAAAATGTTTGATTTGATTCATTGTGACATATGGGATCCCTTTTCCACAATATCATATTCTGGTTTCAAATTCTTCCTTACCATAGTAGATGATTTTACAAGATGCACTTAGGTATATATGCTCAAAAATAAATCTGAGGTGTCTTTCTTGCTGCTAAACTTCTATAAAATGGTAACCACTCAGTTTAACACTCATGTTAAAACCATAAGAACAGATAATGGTTCAGAATTTACTTTTGCAAAGTTTTACACTGGACATGAAATTTTACATCAAATGAGTTATGTTGTAACCCCACAACAAAATGGGGTTGTTGAGAGAAAACGCCAACACCTACTAAATAAAGTCAGAAGCCTGATGTTTCAAGCAAATTTACCTTTAATCTTTTGGAGTGATTGTGCACTAACTACAGCACATATCATAAATCGAATTCCAACCCTCTTCTTCAGAACAAAACACCTTTTGAGATGCTATTTCACAAACCACCTAATATTTCTCATTTAAAGGTCTTTGGATGCTCAACTTTGCATCTACTATCACTAGCCACAGACAAAAGTTTGATCCAAGAGCAACTAAGTGCCTATTTTTAGGATATCCATCTGACGCCAAAGGTTATAAACTCATGGAGCTCAGCACAAACAGGATCATCATTTCCAGAAATGTTGTCTTCCATGAAACCAACTTTCCATTCAAGCAGCTTCATTTTCATTCTGAAATACCAAATTTTCTATTTCCTCCTACAGAATTTTCACATGAAGCCTCTCTCTCAAATAACTCCATATCTTCCTTAGTTCCTATACCTTCTGATCAAAATACTCCTTCACAGTAACCCTCAAATTCTTTACACATCGACAGGCACTATCATACTGATGCTGCAAATTCAATTCCTATTGATTCAGCATATCCATTAACACTGATTCTCACATCAGAAAATTGAGACCTAAACAACCACCAAAATTCCTGCAGAATTACTATTGTGGCAATGTCTCCTTGTTTCCCTATGCAAACAACTCATATGCTTCCATTGATTGTTCTTCTGACACAGGTAACTTCTATCCTATATCAACTTTTCTTTCTGTCAATAGACTTTCAGTACCTCACAAAGCCTTGTTAGCTTCCATTTCTCTTACAAAAGAACCCAAAACATATAAACAAGCTGCAAAAATACATGAATGGCAAGTTGCTATGAGGAATGAAATAAATGCTTTAGAGTTAAACAAAACCTGGAAACTTGTTACTCTTCCTAATGATAAGCAACAAATAGGTTGCAAATGGGTCTTTCGAGTAAAATACAAGGCTGATGGAACTATAGAAAGACACAAGGCTAAAGGTTATACCCAACAAGAAGGATTGGACTTCTTTGATATTTTCTCTCAAGTGGCAAAAATCACTTCAATTCATTACTGTTGGATGTAGCTGCTATCAAGGGCGGGTATATTCACCAATTAGATGTAAATAATGCATTTTTACATGGTGAATTGCATGAAGAAGTTTATATGGAAGTGCCCCATGGTTTGAAAGTTAAACAACCCAATATTGTTTGTAAACTCCTAAAAAGTCTCTATGGTTTGAAGCAGGCCTCTCGACAATGGTTTGCAAAACTTTCCCATGCTCTCCTTGATTATGAATTTACTCAAGGCAATTTTGATTGCTCACTTTTCATTAAGAAAACTACATCCTCTTTCATAGCACTACTAATATATGTGGGTGATGGTTTACTGGCTAGTGATAATCTAACTGAAATACAAAAACTCAAGATTTTTCTACATGACATGTTTACAATCAAGGACTTGGGACAGCTGAAGTACTTCCTAGGATTGGAAGTGGCCAGATCAAAGTCTGGAATTTCAATTTGTCAAATAAAGTATGCTTTGGACATACTTGAGGATACAGGTCTTACAGGTTCTAAACCAGTTGCATTCCCAATGGAATCCAACCTTAAACTCAATGCAGAAGATTTAGATCTATATGAGGGTGCCTCAGGTTACAGAAGGTTGATTGGCATATTATTGTATTTGACAATTACAAGGCCTGAATTGGCTTATTCTATTTAGGTTATTAGCCAGTTTCTCGCTAAACCTACAATGGCTCATCATTAAGCTGCAATACATGTGCTCAGATGCTTAAAGACAACACCAGGTTAAGGGTTATTCTTCTCCTCTTCCTCAGACTTAAGTTGAAGGCCTTTTTCTGATAGTGATTAGGCAAGCTGCATCGATACCAGGAGAAGTGTTACATGTTATGCAATTTTTTTAGGAGACTTATTAATCTCATGGAAATCAAAGGAACAAGCCATAGTTAGCCGCGCATCTGTAGAAGTGGAATACAGAGCTCTTGCAGCCACCACATGTGAAGTCCAATGGTTGCTATATGCCCTTCAAGATCTTAATGTTGATCATTCTCAGCCAACTATGCTCTACACTGACAGCAAGTTCGCTTTATCCAAGCAATTATGTACAGCATGAAATGACCAAACATATTCAAATAGATTGCCATCTTGTTAGAGAAAAACTGCAGCAAAATGTAATCAAACTCTTTTACATCCCCTCAAGGTTACAACTAGCAAACATATTTACAAAACCACTCTGATCACTACCTTTCCATGGCAATTTATGCAAGATGAGCATTATAAATATACATGCTCCTCTTGGGGGGGGNCTTGGAGTATCACCTCACAAATCGACAGTATGGAGTTAAAGAGAAAGGAAGAATAAGCAAAGACAGTTGAAGTTAGTTCAAGTTAGTTGGAAGAGTTAATTAAATTTAGTTCAAGTTAGTTAATTTCAGTTGTTTTTGTTATTCAATATGTTGAGCTCCTTCTATAAATAGAGCTCGAGTTCTTGTAAATCAATCAATAGAATTCTTCAATTCAGCTTTAGTTATGTTCCTTCTTTCCTCCCTTTCTTTGCATTTTCTTTGGTTTGATTCTGCAATTTAACAATTCTCTTTTAAGAAGCAAATTAAAGATAATTTTCTTGTATATGTCCTTTACTATAGGGAAATTTGAGGAAAAAATATTGGAGCACAAAAATTCTGTAAAACCCTTTGAGCAGAATTTAAAAAATGAAAAAAAAAAAGTCTTGATCAAAATTATAGGGCAGACGGTTTTTTTACGGAGAGGAAGTGAGAGGATGGCCCTGAAAACTTTCTGCTGCAGAGAGAACGTTTCTAGTAAAAAAGTTTGCTGCAAGTATTGTAAAGACATTATTTTTGGTGCTCGAGGGAATTTACTTATAGAAGTTGCATCTCAACGTGAAAATAAGAACGGTTCTTATTCTAATTTGTGGAGCAATTCGGGTACCAATATAGGAGTGGTAAAAGATCAAGATTATGTGCTTTGTTCCATTCCTCTACCATTTAAATGGGCAAGAAGCGAGGAAAGTTTGCCTAGTTTTTTTTTTTTTACTTTATTTTTATTTCGGTTTTATGTAATTCCAAAATATTTGAGACATTTGTATCATTTTCTATATAGCTTATTTACCCATGACATATGGGTATGTGGATACTTCTCTTAGGGTCTGCTTGGCAGTTTTTTATCACTGATTTTGACCGATTTTAAATGACACCTTTATAAAGGGTTGAAAAAATGGATACTTGCGACCCTTTTTTACACGAATTTTGGATGGTTTAAAAACTACCCAAAATCGATATAGTGTAACTTTAACCGATTTTCTTGCTCCAACAAATTGACGAATTGTGAATGTTTCTCATATTCCCTTGATAAGAAAAATTACATTATAATTAAAAAATTACTTTTAAGTAAAAAATAACTTTTATGCAAAAAAATGGTTTATAAAATAAAGATACTACTAGTAAGAAAAAAAATTTATAAAATATAAAAAGTTACTTATAAGTAAAGAATTCACTTAAAATATTTGAAAGTATAAAATTACCTTATAATTGTAAAAATTACTTATAAGTAAAAAAAATACTAACTTAGAATTTTAAGTAAATATATAACTTTATTAAATTTTTGAAGCTAAACATTAACTTATATATAATTAAAAAATTGCCTTTAATTAAAATATCACTTATGAGTAAAAATTCCAAACTATAAATTAGAAATTTCACTCATGGACATATATATAATTTTATTCAAAAAAAAATCAGAACCGGGGAATAATAAATTCTAAAGCATAGGTTGACAGTTTTGAAATTCGATATTAAAACCACTCAAAATTGATCCAATCGTAGACGCTCAAAACTGCTGATAATCGATACCCTTGAGTTAATTGTTTTATTATGACAGATTATTGTTGTATTAGTGAATCATGAAATTCTGTAGCTTGTGAACTAGTTAAAACATATTGTTTAACTATGAGGGTAAACGAGAACTGCAGGATTAATTAATTTTGAATTTCGGTCCTTTATAAATAGTTTGATAGTTCGTTATAAACTTAGAAGTTAGAACTAATTTTCCTGAACCGGCAGATGATAATTATTTTTGAATATAATTAATTAATAGGTAACTACCTAGGTTTTAATCTATCATACTCCACTCGGGGCTTGACGGAGTCTTTAAATGAAAAGACCCGTTCCAGTGACGGACCCAGCATTGAAATTCAACTCAGGCGGGTCAACGTCGACAATTAGCGATCGTATGAGCGAAGTCGTTTATTAATATTTAATTTAATAGTATTAACAATTACTCAATATTTTCAAGTTCTATGTTTTTAGTGTTGGAAACTTACAATGTTTTGCATCATAGTTTTGGAATACTCTGTATACAGAAGTTTTTCATTATTTCTTCTCTATGAGTATTAGTTATCACTGCCCATATAACTACTAAGGGCTTGTTTGGTGAAGTTTTTGTTTGCTAAAAAACTAATAACCTAATTTTTAACCACACATTATTCATAACTTTCACCCAATGTTTCACCTAACATTTTATAGGATAGTTTGAATGTAGTGTCATTATATATTTGTTGATAATGTAAAAGTGAAAAGTGCCAACATTCATAAATCCAAATTTCCAATTCTCCCAATTCTAAATCCAATTCCAAACCCTAAATCCAATTCCAATTCCAATTCCCCTAATTCCAATTCATAAACCATACATGAAACAACACTGAAATTTGGATAAAACATGATTTCATAAAACATAAATAGATAATAACACCAAAAACAAAACAAACAAA
>OU503051.1:21809358-21821626 GCA_912172775.2 Fraxinus pennsylvanica
AATTTTCCTGAACCGGCAGATGATAATTATTTTTGAATATAATTAATTAATAGGTAACTACCTAGGTTTTAATCTATCATACTCCACTCGGGGCTTGACGGAGTCTTGAAATGAAAAGACCCGTTCCAGTGACGGACCCAGCATTGAAATTCAACTCAGGCGGGTCAACGTCGACAATTAGCGATCGTATGAGCGAAGTCGTTTATTAATATTTAATTTAATAGTATTAACAATTACTCAATATTTTCAAGTTCTATGTTTTTAGTGTTGGAAACTTACAATGTTTTGCATCATAGTTTTGGAATACTCTGTATACAGAAGTTTTTCATTATTTCTTCTCTGTGAGTATTAATTATCACTGCCCATATAACTACTAAGGGCTTGTTTGGTGAAGTTTTTGTTTGCTAAAAAACTGATAACCTAATTTTTAACCACACATTATTCATAACTTTCACCCAATGTTTCACCTAACATTTTATAGGATAGTTTGAATGTAGTGTCATTATATATTTGTTGATAATGTAAAAGTGAAAAGTGCCAACATTCATAAATCCAAATTTCCAATTCTCCCAATTCTAAATCCAATTCCAAACCCTAAATCCAATTCCAACCCCCCTAATTCAAATTCATAAACCATACATGAAACAACACAGAAATTTGGATAAAACATGATTTCATAAAACATAAATAGATAATAACACCAAAAACAAAACAAACAAACAAAAAAAGATGGGCAGAAATGAGAAAACTCAACTCATGGCGTCACGTCAAACCGTGGCAAAGCGCAAGCTGCAGCCGTTCGTTTGGCAAAGCGCAAGCTGCAGCCGTTCGTTCACATATCACAATGGCAGCCGGTCAGTGGTGGTGAGGATTCACCGACAGACAGGAGAAGGCGGCCGGACAACTGTGGCGAAACTCGACAGGAAATCGGAATCGTCGATCACGTCGAAACCTTGAATTGAAGGAAATGATTTTGTTTCCAACAATTTTAATTTCAATTGGGGAAAAAGGGTTGGGATCATGGGCTGGACCTATATAACTAAGTATTGGGTCGAAAAACAAATGTCCAACCCAATTACAAAAGAAAAAGAAAAGGGCTGGACTGGGCCTATATAATTAAGTATTGGGCCCAACCAAATTTTAAAAAAAAAAAGTGGGACAAGGCTGGGCAGTTGGCAACAATGGGCCAATCTAATAACAAAAAAAAAAGAACGAGGAAGATGAACCAAAAGAGAACAGCAGCGCCGCAGCAGAACCAAACTAGTTCCGACAGTCCCGCGGAGCCCAGCACGGGCGGCCGCCCCCCTAGCCGGGTGCTGGGTCCGCCACTGACTCGTTCCATGCTATATGGGGGTCATAGAGGATCTAGGACTGGATTGTTTGTAGACTTGGCTCTCCAATCCACCATCTTCTGAAATTAACTTAAAAATGAATCAAATCTTTCTATTTTTGACATGACATTAATTCAGAATGGATTAAAGCTTTCCACTTAAAGGGACTGCTAAAAATAGGGTTCTCTATTTACAATTTGATCACTACATTGGCTCATTCAGGGGCGGACCCACGTGGTGTCATGTGGGGTCAAATGACCCCACAAAATTTTGGATTTTTTTTTTTAACTACCAGCCCCAGTTACCCAAGAGCAGCCCACAACCTACAAGCCCAAATCCAATTACCCAACCCAACTTCTATGACCTAATATTCCCAACAAATCCCAATTTCCCAGATGGTGCGTCATTCGTCTCTCTTCTCCTCTATTTTATAGTTTTCCTCTTCCCCCCTCCGCCCGATCGCCCTTGCTATAGGTTACTGCTACTCAGATATGGACTCCATCAAAAAGGCATGTAGCAGTACGGCAGTACCTGTACGTGTTTGGATTTGTATTTTTGACTGAGTAAGTCCCGTTCTTAGAACATGGGTTTGTAATATTTGGATTTATTTTTTGCAAATCAATATGGATAAACAATGGATTCGATTCTTCTAAAATATATTTGGTAGTTCCGATTCGGATTTGAGGAACTGGAAACATTGTATGTCTAAAATTGATGAATTGAAAGTATCCGATGAAAATACGCACTGATTTGGTATGAAATAATGGAACTGATTTTTTACAATTTGGGAACAATCAATTGCTTAAAATATTGTGAAGTCTATTATTTGAAATTGGGAACAATCAACTGTTTAAATTACAGTTTCAATGTATTGTAGTGGATGACTGGAAATAATTATTCAACAGAACAAATACAAGATACAAGAGCTGCAACTGCAATTTTGGAAATATTAGACTTCATTCTCAAAAGTCAAATCTCAATTCCAAGTACTGAAGTAAGTAATGGCTTTCTCTAATCTGGTGATTTAGAATTGTTTATGAAAGGAATTGTTGTTTATAATGAATTTAACATTACGTATCAAGAATCGACTGCATAATCGAATGAGAGATCAATGGTTAAGTGATAGTTTGGTTGCATATAGTGAGAACGATGTACTTAACAATATTGATAACCATGTAATTATACGACGTTTTCAGACTATGACGCGTAGGCTACATTTGTAATAGCGTATTGGCTTATTTTTGTTAATGATATGTTATTCTAAATATTTTTGAATTTTCATTTTTGACCCCACAATACAAATTGTCTGGATCCGCCCTGGGCTCATTTGCCTTTATTTTGAACAACGTCGTGTATATAATATATATGATTAAGAAAGTGAGTTTCATATTCATATATTTAATTAATGGTATCATTTTATAATATATTACATTTCACATGAACAGATGATTATCTCTAAATGAGATAAACAATATTATTTTTTTTATTTTTATTGTCATTTATTGTCCACTGTATACGACGACCTATTGAAGTCTAGTAAGCATTATTTACACTTGTTCTCGCACTATTGCTTCAATAAAAAGCTACAATATTAAATAATTTCATATTCTATTAAACTTTAGTTTAGGACAGGTCTAAGCTAAATTATAATAACCCATATATCACAGATTTCTTTAATGTTTCATCTTACACTACTTGTCTGAATCTTCCTACATCCTTAGTTGCCCAAAATTTGTGGCATGTTCTCTTCATAAAGACTGTTATGACTCGCCACTGGCATTGCCACGTGGCCAACCCACTATAATTGTGGACCCACTCTTGCCGAAACAACAGCCATAGAAAACGAGGCCCTAGGGTAAATTCCGAGGCCCGTTATTCATTTCGAGGTGGACATGCCGAAGCGGATCAAGTCCGAGGCTCTACCCCGGTTAGTGACGACCCACATGCAGAGATCTTGAATTTATGACTAGAGATCCTCGTGGAATGATTTATATGACCTTTTTAAAAGTATATTTATGTCTTGTATTGTCAGAGTGTAAAAGCATTAAATGTGTTGTAAGCTAGAAATGTCAATAGGATGGCTAGAATTAAATGTTTCGATTGAGGAGATGAGGTCACGTGTAATTTCATCCAAGGGTCACCATCCCGTCTGTAACACTATAAATACCCCTCCATGTGACCATTGAGGAATAATGCAACTCTTAACACTTAAAGTAACTTATGTTTTCTTACGCACGTTGATTTACAGTCTTTTACTTTGATTTCATATCGATTGGTTATTATTGTACAATTGTATCCCAGATATTTCGTCGGAACTCGAACAGAAAGGTATCGTGTCGTTGAACTTCTCTCATGTCCAATTTAGGAGTGATCTCGACCGTTGATCTGTTGTTACGTGTCGAAATTAACTTGTGCGTGCACGAGTGGGGCCGGCATCTGTTGATAGCATATTTTGAGGTCAACAAAGACCACCCAATAAAGTAAAGGGTATAAGCTAACTTGCACTGTAGATTATACAAATAAAATACCAAGAAAAGACATGATGTCTTAGGTTATCTGTTCCTAGACTTGTGTATACATAAATATTTTAGCTGATATTTTTTTATAAAGAGATGCCCTAAAAACAATTCAGTTGAAACTACAATTCCCTCTGTTGAATTTGTTGTTTGTGGAGACCAATTGCATCCACTTGCATTATTTAATGGCTGAAGTTACAAGTACTTCCAAGACTTTCAAGGACTGTTTATCAGAGGTTCTTTCTTAAAGAAATCTATTATACTCCAATTGATGAATGAATCATCATGCATGTGTGGTGGAAATAGAATTTTAATGTTCAGTTTGGTTGCTTTCCATTCATATAATACGTAATATTTGTTAAAGGAGTGCAACGACTATTGTAGTTTTTCTTTGTATCAAGTTTTCATTCTAATTTTGATCTACAATGGATCGATTGCATTTATTTGACTTGTATCAATCTTGTAGTGCTATAGCTAATGTTCGTGCTTGGCGGTTGATCAACCTCTCAAACCAACTACTTATCGCATTTTATTGATAGTTCTAAATCCCATTATGAACAAGCAAAACACTATAATAAATCTTCTCGCGACACAATTTGTTTTTAAAAATCTTGTGTGTACAATGTTCTTTGATAAACGAATAATACTATTTATCTCGATGATTGATGATCATGAGTATATGTGATAAATAAGTGACATTACTTGATGTGTCATCTTAAATTTAAAGTTGTGGATCCCATTTAAAATAATGGTCATGTTTGACACTCATTCTCATTCATTATTTTTCAATCACACATTCTTCCATCAATCATTATTTCAGAATTCATTTTTTCCCTCAAAATGGGTGTCAAACACAATGTTATATAGTTACTTACAGTGAATCATGTCACATATTGATCACGAGCTTAATAGATAGCATTGCTCTCGACCAATGGGTCCAAACATGGAAAAATAAAAAATAATGGCATCCCACATTAAAAAAGATCTGGATCCCATTTAAAATAATGGTCATGTTTGACACCCATTCTCATTTTCATTTTTTTTCCTCTTTTTACATTTTAACCACACATTCTCTAAATAAAGCAATATTACACACAAATCTAAGGGTCTGTTCTCTTTATCATTTTCAGGTCGTTTTCTGTTTTCGATTTTTCAAAACAGCGAAAACGCGTTCTCTTTTCGATTTTCGAAAATCCCTTTTTGAAAACAAGAAAAAAAATTAGCCTAAAAACACAAAACGTGATTTTTGGCGTTTTCACCGTTTTCAAGCCAAATCCCTTCAAAATACAAAAACAAAGAAAATGACCATTTTCTCTATTTCCACCACTGTGCGTGAGAGAACCATGGAATCGATTCTTCTTCCTCAACAATCGACCACCATCTTCAACCTAGACCACCAGAACCCACTATCATTCGAACCCCCTCACCTCCCTCTTCAACCTCTTGTCATCACCTGGCTACGGAGTTATCGAAAACAGCCCCAATCACCACCCAAAAAAGCGTTACCAGTCACGATTTTCGCCATATTTCCACCACGTCGGCCTATGTTTCTATCTAGGACCACCACCACTCCAATCCTCTCAACCAGGCGCATCCACTCCCACCACGGGTCACCTGCAATTTTGTCCAGAATCGAGTGAGCTTGTGATAGCAGTCCATGAGTTGTGTAGCAAATTCGGTCCATTTATGTAAGGTAAGGATTTGAGGATTTCTTGAATTATTTGCAAGAGAATTGGGGCTTTTCCACTTATGGTCATTCCTAAAGCTATTTCTGGCCGATTTTGTCATTCTTAATGTGAATCAAAATTGCGATTTACCAAATTCTCACCCTGTCAATTTGAAATGATTAAGAAGGTAAAAGAAAGTTGGGTTGGAGTTTGTTGCAGTGTAGAAGTTAAAATCTAGAAAATACAAAATTTGTGGCTGCAATTTTGTGGACCAGAATAGACTACCATAGCCGATCCACCTTCATCGCTTTTTCTCAACCAACTCGAGATGTTTGAACTGTTGGATAAAAGGTAGACTATAGAGTGCACATGATTTCCTATGTGAATATTTTTGTAGAGATTCTTTGACAGTGCGTGCTCATACTGAAACATTTTTGGAAAGTTTCTGATCTATTTGCATTTTTTTGGGTGTTTATGTGTTGATGTGCTCAAAGAATATGACAAGTGATTGCAGGTTTAACTCTTACTGAGGGGGGGTTATCACCCTTATATTTTGAGGATTGTCTAGGATTGTTTGTCTAGCATTGTTGCTGTTACTGCAATGTCGTTGGATTATATTGCTTTTTCAGATCAATTTTCATATGGAGGCCCAAGGAGATGTTTGAATCTGAACTACAAGGGGATGAAAAGATGATTATTCTTTGCGGAAAGGGTGAAAAGAAACTCAGACAGTTTGATGATGCAATATATAGATCCAAGGGCAAGAGTTTGAAGACCAAAAAACCAAGTTTAAAATCATCCTCACATGGCAGAAAGAGAAATGCTAGTATTGGGAATCAAAATCTTTCAGAGTCACACTTACAAAGTCCTTGATAATTTTGTTAGGCAACTGACTTTCTTGAATGGATTGTCACTCAACTATCCTCTGTAAATTTGTTAGCAGTGATAAGTTCAGTAGGAGAGTACATTGCCTACATGGCTCCTGACACTCGAAGGATGCTTAACATATAATGACCGTTATTTTGTTGAAAAAAAGGATTTCTATTAGTTGTAATGAAGGTTGGAAGAATACTTTTAAGCTCGAGCAATATATGCTCTAAGTTGCACACAATTTCCACTCGTATTTGTTAGCATTATGTCCTGTAAATATTTTTTTGGTTTTACTTTTATGTGCCCATTAGATACTTGAATCCAGAACCTGGAACATTGCTGGCTGAGGTGAATCAGCAGATGGCTCCACAATTTGAAAATCTCAACAAATCTTTGATTGAATTGGTATGTTTGAGCATCTGTCAATTTTTACATTGTCGCTACTTCTCCAGAAAAGTATTTGTTTGGATTTGGAATAGCATTTGTTGCCCAGATTATAAGCTTTAAATGTGTAACATGTATTTTGTTATTATCTCAAAGTAGCTAATTTAGTAAATTGATTGAAGCTGGAGCCTCTTGCTGCAAAAATACATGGCATGATCTGTGAATTCTTTTGCGTAATAGTTAGTTCAGAGAAATGTACTTCCAAGAACAAAGAAAGGACGAGCTGGTTCACGAAGAAGCTGTGCTCGAAAACCTGATGGATTTGTTGTTAACGAAGAAGCTGTGCTCGATTAGCTTTCTCTTTCCCAAATTGCCAATAACCTGATGGATTTATTGTTAACTTATTAGAATTATTATTATACTGTTGTAATATTAGCTACAAAAGAAAATGTATAGAAATGTGAAAGCAATATTGTTATTTCCTTGTCTATAAGTACCATCTATTTGGTAAACGCTTGCACTATTTTCATTAGTTTTTTTTAATGATGACATAATTTCAGGATATTCTTCTCCTATAGACCAACGATGCTCAATTTGAAAATCCATTTAAAGTGTGTTTCATTCTTCTCCATTTAATTTTTACATTCTTCTCAATTTCAAATTTCAAATTTCAAATTAATTTTTACATTCATTTACATTTTATCATTCTTTGAGAAGAATCCATTTACATTCTTCTCATTTACACTTTAAAATGTAAATGGATGTAAATGGATTTTCAAATTAAATGGATGCTCAATTTCAAATTAATTTTTACATTCTTCTCCTAGAGTCCATTAAAATGTGTTTCGCTCCGACTAGCACTTGGATGTTAAAATTTTTCTATCTGGACGAGCCACTTGAATATTAAAATTTAGGTTGTGTTTTTGATATGTAAATATTTCAAAATTTAACAACTTCAAAATTAACATTATTATTTAATATTATATTAATATTAAACTATTAAAATTTATTGAATGATTAGATTTCTTGAATAAAATATTAAAAAAAATTCTCAAAATTTCAAAGTAAACGCGTTTTCTAATTTTATGTTTTCAGAAACAATTTTCCCAAACAATAAACAAAATGCATTTTCAGCAATTTCAAAACAAACACTCAAAATACAAAACACAAAACGAATTCAAAACTCAAAACAGAAAACTGAAATACAAAGAGAACGGCACCTAAACTTTTCATTATTTTTCAATCACACATTCTTCCATCAATCACTATTTCAAAATTCAAATTTTCCCCCAAAATGAGTGTCAAATACAAGCAATATATCAATGAATGTCACTTAGATGTCACATATTGATCACGAGCTTAATAGATAGCATTGCTCTCGACCAATGGGGTCCAAACATTAAGAAATAAAAAATAAAATTACTCAGTCTGTTACTTGATGTAAACCATCAAAGCACACATGGCAATCACGATTTTTTTTTTTTTTTTTTTTTTTTTTGTCAAATATTAGTACTTAGACTAGAATCACCCAAAAGTTCTTGTCCACTTCCGTTGCCAAAAAATATTTTGAGCCCAGAGATGAAAAAATAATTAATTCCCAATACATGTGGATGTGTCTATCAATTAACATGTTATGTAGTGTTTATGTAGCCGTCAAGTGTCCACTCAATACCCACATTTTATTTGTCTCATTGGTTGGTTGACTAATTCCCCTTTCTTTCTCCAACCTCTCAATTCACGGGAGTTTCTATTATTTGTATTTTAAATGCAATGCCCCCATTAGATTTGTATATATAATATAGGCTTAGGATTCTGATTAGGTTAATTACTAATTAATTAATTGATCGAGATGTTAATCTATATTTTACTATATAGACGAAGAGAGAGAGCCATTTCACATGACTTACTAGCCTCCACCCACCCTTCAACTTTTGTGTTTAAATGAAGTAGGTAGTGTCGTTTGGAATGCATGGAAGATGTATTTGGAATTTGGGTTAAAGAAAAGAAGTACGTGATAATTATTTGTATTTTATATGATGTTCGTTGTAATAATTTGAATCACTTTAATCAGAAAGTTAAAATGACGTGTTGATTTTGAAATAAATAAAACATCTTGATTTTAAATCTTGTTGTCGTCAATTTATGAAAATAAAAATGGGTTGGTCGTGTATTCTTTCTCTAATAACTCAAGTTTTTAGATGGCGTATTTATGAAAGCTATGTAGGTGTTAGACCTTTACGGAAAAAAAGTATTTGACCCTTCTGCTCGAGGGGAATTACGCTTTTACGTGAAGATATAAATACATTTGTCATTTTTTTTTAAGAGATTATGCTTTATTCAGAAGTGGGCTAGTATATCATACACGAATATTAAAGTCATGCCCACATTATTTTTATTACTTAAATATGTTGTAAACGTATCTAAAAAGGGATTACAACTTGCAAAGTAAGTTACATTATAGTTGTCTTTTCTTCTTTTTTGTCCCTCCAAAGCAATGGTTGTAACCAGGAGGAAACATGATTAGAAAGTTAATGGGGTTGTTTTATGATAGCATTAGTCTCAAATTAATAATCTTAAGCTAACATAGACCAAAAAAATAAGTTTCATTGGTTTGATTTTCTTGAATATGTGGGCCACAATCACGATTTGGATGATCTTAAACGATAATTCCACAAAGATTTCAATTAACAACAGCATGATTAGTGTCCTTAAAAGGTATTTTATATTAGGTGGTGGAACCATAACTAGGAAAATCGTTAGTACATTTCTTGATTAATCAACTAGCTACCTTGAAAAAGTTGATTGGAAATGCTAAACACTCTACATGAAATTCTAAAACTGTAGGGTTCCCCCACCCCATCCCACCCTACGGACGAAACCAAGAGAATAGAGTTGTGGAGGAAAATTTCACAAAATTGAAAATTATAAGAATTTTTTTTTTATCTTTTGAAAATTGTGTAAAATCTTGAATTTCAAATTTAGTGCGGGGGCAGCGGGTTCACACCCCACCCCCACCTGCGGGAGGAATTCTCTTGCATGCTCTACCAAAAATTTAGGTGTCAACGTGAATAGGTGAGAGCTCTAATTTCCCTATAACAATAGAGTGGCCATGTGCTTATCTCTTTTTCCCTTAATTAAACATCTATATATGGTTAATTTTTACAATGTTGTCGTAACTCTTAACATGTTTGGATATAAAATCTTAGGAAATTTGGAATGAGTGGATTCATGTTTCCGAAAATGTTATAAAGAGATAGGAAAATGGCGATATATTGGTGCTTATGTAATGATTTTGTCTTGAATGATTTACTTATTAAGTGAATTACTTCAATTTTCTCATAAAATCAAGACTATCTTACGTATAACTGATATTAATTTTTTGTCGCACGACTATTTATCAAAAATCAAGTCGTAAAATGATGTACCAATCAATTCAATAACATTTACTTTCAAATTATATAATTAAATATATTTAATTTAGTGTACCAAACCTTTTATAACAAAAGAAATTGAAAATGATGCCCAAAGACTAAAGTTTAGAGAGTACAAAATTTTATTGAGTCTAAACTACTTGATGTAACCAATCTTTATGATACAGCCACTTACATTAAAACTAAGGGTCACTTCATTACATTATCTTTCTTGTGAAACCTACTTCTTGAGCCCCATAGCCATTGAAAAAGTCCCCAAAAAAATCATTGGATGCATATTTTCTAAAGCTATAAATTAATTTAACATTTTTGTATTCATTAATTGGGTGCTTAATCTCTTCCTTAATCTATGACCATAATTTCAGCTCCCTATTGAACATGCAAACAATAGATTGGTCCCACCATTATAGGACTTACAAAAAAAAATTTAATAATTTTTGTCTAGAAGCTAAGTGGCAACCAAAACCAAGACCAAATTTTCTTATCTACCAAATAAAAATGATCAAAAGAAATAGATATTAACATGTTAATTATTCTTCTAAAATAATATTTATTTAATGTATCGTCACAAATCGTATAGAACGCTAGTTCAACAAAATAAAACTACCCAAAATAAGTCCTCGTGAGATTAATTTATATTTGTCCCAAATCGATTCGAAATTCTAATAATATATTTGACAAGTTAATCTTTAAAAAAAAAGGCACCATAATTGACAATTCTATTGCACGTTTTTTTCTCTTATTCAACTACATTCTATTTCGTTTGAATAACGTCTCAAAACATTTTCTATAAAAATAATTGTAAAGCCAATTTCAAATGTCAATTTGACTTTCGTAGCATAGCATGATTGTGCTTATATAAATGCTCGGTGGAATATTGGAGTGGAGGAATTTCTTATTAAAATGTAAACAATTTTCATAATTACTTATCCTTAATCCAAAATTCATAAACTTTCAACCAAGATAATTATGCTTCATTAGGGTTTCTTGTAAAGAAAATTTTGACTAATTAAGTGAGAGAACATATAAAGAGAAGACATGGTGGGTCATTCTTGGAGTTGTGGTGAAGACTTTGGAAAAGCTCTTTGATTTATTCATTTTCACACACCCATTAATCAACTATGCTTTTGTAAACCCCCACCCCACCCCACCCCACCCCACCCCACATTCTCTCTCTAAACTCATTCAGTTTGATTGGGCAGATCGTATACAGGAAACCTATGCATAAACAAGGTAAATTTCAACGTCAATCACGCAAACATCGTAAACAATAATCCATCATCAACACGTAATGGTGGGCTCCAATCTAACTTGTAAGATGTTACACTTACACACTTACAACTAATTTGCACATTTCAGATATAATATTAAAGTCTTGTTTAGTATATGTTAAAAAGTTTGATTAAAATCTAAGTTAAAGTTAATAATTAGTTCATGTTCGATATTATTATTTGGGAAAAATAATATTTTGAATAGTGATTTTAAGAGAATGTGTTGTTAAAAAATAGAGAAAAGTTTTGAAATTATGTACAGAATATTTTATCGTATGAATGTATGGTTGAAAATATGTATAAAAAAAAAAAGTTTTCAAATAATGACCATAAAACATGGGCTTAATTTTAACTGCACATTTTATAGAATCCACAACTTTCCAACTAAACATTTCATCAGCTTTTATCAAGATCTACTAAAAATCTAATTTTAATCTCTACCAAACAGGGACTAAGGGACTATGAAATTCAAATTTTGAAATAAGATTGGTAATGGAGTATCATTCTGAGGCTACCCCCAAAAAATTCAAAAGATTGTAGGTAGGCCATCGTATACATGAAAATGTTACTTCATGCATTGCTATGTTCAGGTGAAAATATTCTCATATATTTAATATTTTAGAAAGATTTTTTACCTTATGTCATGACAAGTGAAGTAAATGCAAATTCTGTATTATATAATCAAACTACGAAGTGTGGAGCATTTTGTAGTTGAGGGAGTCAGAGTGCACATGAACATGGACCTCGGCTTTATAAATATATAGTTAATTAGAGGGAGGGTGGGGGGGGGGGGGGGGC
>OU503051.1:21821710-21833053 GCA_912172775.2 Fraxinus pennsylvanica
TACCCAAACCACTGAATTTTGGTGGAAAGATGTGGGTTTTATTCTGGCTGCATGTATGCTGACATCTTTTTATTGGAATGCTCATATTGTTGTGCAAATAAACAATTGAAGATTTCCTATTCATGGTGGTCATGTCAATAATCAAGTTTACAATTTTTTTACTATTTAACGTTGAATTATCAAAAACTATAGACCTACATCAGAGGTGGATAAGATAACTCCTACCCAATATGGATAGGAAATCATTTCTAATTATTTACTTACACTACCATTTCATTAATTTCTTTGTAGAATATGTGTTTCTCATATAATTGCATATTATACAATTATTCGGGTTTCATAACTTGCTTATTTATTACTATATATTGAGCGAATATCTACATAATTTAGTATAAATATGAATAATTGTAGGTAAAATCTCAAGTGATATGAAAAAGGGCATTTTGGAGCTTAATTAGGGTTGGTTTGAATCGAATTAAAAATAAATCGGAGGACAAATGATCAACTAAAAGATTTAATGGAGCATTCAGAAGAAATTCATAAGTTTCGAGAGTTGAATTCAATATTTGAAAAACTTAAGGACTTAATTGCAAACTTTCGAAACTGCGTTGAATTGATTGGGAATGATTATGCTAGGTGGAATATTAAATTGTAAAGATTGAAAGATGAAGAATCCAAATTGCAAATATAAAATATTCGAACTGAACAAAGGAGGAAAAAAAAGAGACCAAAATGGACGAAAATGCAAACTTTTGCCTTGCAATCACAAGGCACTAGCCCTTGCGATTGCAAGGACTTAAGATGCAGAAAAGAAGGCAAATGGATTGTGCCATACAATTGCATTATGTTACCTTGTGCGGTCGCATGGTAATAATCGCCATATACAATTTTGTTTCCTTGTTCAACTCAACTTTCACTTGAAACACAATTAAGACATAATTTTTATCCCAAATTTCGAGGATTTGACAAGGGTACATATAGAACACTTCATCAAACATATCTCGTTTGATTGAG
The DNA here is from genome assembly GCA_912172775.2 of Fraxinus pennsylvanica. NCBI lineage: Eukaryota > Viridiplantae > Streptophyta > Magnoliopsida > Lamiales > Oleaceae > Fraxinus > Fraxinus pennsylvanica. Next base: position 21,822,725 of record OU503051.1, read on the forward strand.
AAGAAAAATGAATTAAAAACCTAGAAAATATATTGAGAATGATATCTCAGAAAATTATTTTAAAAATGTGAGAAAGTTGAGGAATTACCATGAAACTAGCCGAGCTAGGGGTGTCTTTCAAATTGGTGATTGCCAATTTTGTCAAAGAGAAAAGTGACGCTCACCAGAGACAGGGGGTGCTAGGTATTAATATTGTGAGAGAAAGAATGGTCAATTTCACATTAATTTTAGAATACGTTTTGATTTCAGGCTGGGTCTACTTCTATGAGTTTGGTAGGTTTGGACCCTAAACCTACTCGACCTATATAATTTCAAATATGACTATGCCATATCCAACTGGAAATAATCCCAAAATCGACCCCAATCGATTTGAGTTTTCGAGGCAGATTTTTTGCCTGCCCTTACTCACATGCATCACATTCTTTACTTAGCTTCTACTTTTCTTATATTAACACGAAAACAGCAAAATAAATTGACCCCTCCCCTTCAAATTCATGTACTATAATTAAGTTCTAATTATTAGTAAAATTTTGGCATCTAGAAAAGGGTATTTTAGGTATTCCAATCCTAGTAAAACTGAAACGGGTGCATATCTTGTCAAAAGACAAATGTAATCCACTGGTTCCCAAAGTATTTCTTGGGTTACTGTCCCCAGTTTTACACTAGCTTTCTTCTTCTCGGGATGTCCGCAACACCACCCCACTCAACCACACCCCACCGCTCTATGTATATATATGGTATCCATCTATCGTTTACATTGCCCACTGAAGCTTAGACCATCGTCACTTTACCCCCCTAAAATGCATCAACTCTGTTAATTAATCCCTTTCTTTCAGTCCCATAAACACACAGAATTACATACACGTAGATATATATAAAATGGCAGAGCTAGAGTATCAACGTAAAGCATGCCATAACAGCACAAGTAATGGAGTCTTGAAGCTCTTTGGTTTTAACGTAACAGAAGAAGAAGAGGTAGAATCCACCAAAAGAAGATCAGGGTCACAGGAGTCCGGTGTTTTCCCGACCTCAGACGGCCGGAAATACGAGTGCCAGTACTGCTGCCGGGAGTTTGCTAATTCACAGGCCTTAGGTGGCCATCAAAACGCCCACAAGAAAGAGAGGCAACAATTGAAGCGTGCACAAATGCAAGCAAACAGAAACGCCACCGTGTCTTATATGAGAAACCCTATAGTCTCCGCCTTTGCTCCGCCGCATCATCTACTTTCTCCGTCGGGTCCGGTGGTTCTTCCTGCTGCCGTGCAGCCTTCTCCGTCGTGGGTTTATGTTCCACGCGCCGCACCTCCCTTCCATGTGTCGCATGGGTGCGTGTTTCCTGCTAATACAACTGGGAGGGGTGTAGGGAACTCATCGTATGCCAGCAGTGCAGGGGAGTCCAGCTTGACAAGTGTTGCGGGTCAACCCGTCAAAGCCCGTAGAGGGAAGCTAGATGGGCCTTCATTGAGTCGATTCTCTAGACCGGATGATGGGCCTAATTTTGATGATACATTCGGGCTTGACTTGCATCTCAGCCTAGCGCCAGCCGAGCCATAAGTTTAGCCGAGATTCCGCGACATATTAGACAGGGAAGATCGCATGTTACTGGACAAAATTGCATTAAAAAGACTAGTTAAAATCTTGTTCAGTATATTGTCCAGTCCAACCCGTGCACAGAAAGGTACTACATGGCTTGGGAGTTCAGACTCGAGAAAAGGTTGGCTTGGCTAATCAGCTAGCTGAAAAGCCGATGTTAAATTTATGAGTAGTCAGAGTTTGTACATTTTAAGATTTATTTCTAAAGGAAAATTTTCTACATACACTGGCGATCTTATTATTTTGATTCTGAATTTCTGAATTATAGTTTTTAAAATGCTTACTATAATAAAAATGGTACAAACAGTACATTACCAAAAAGAGGAAAAAAAAATAGCACCTGATGAAAAGAATATTTTGAGTTAAATAATAGAAAATAATAATATAGAATTAAAAATAATAAAAAAATCCGGACGTCTTTTAATCAATTTTCTTTTTATGGATAGGAAATTCGGTACGCTTAAGTAGCCTGTGGTCGTTTGTTAATATTTAATGATCATTAGGAAATTTACGTGTAATATATTTTATAAATTTTCGTTATCTTCTGCGTATTGAATGGGAAAGGAAGGCACCGTTTGTTTTTTATTAAAATTGGATTTTTAATAGATTGTGATAAAAGTTTTTGAAATGTGTGGTTGAAAATTTGTGGGACCCATAAAAGATGTGGTTAATATTGATTGTTTGATTTTGACTTGAATTAAAATCAGATTTTAATCCGGACCAAACAGGGGCTAAACAAGTTATGCACGTCCGATTCACTTTAGACCAATCGGAACATTTATATATGTACTCTGAAGACTTAGTGTAATAAATTTCATAATAATCAATCGAGCTTACAAAATAAATCACGAGCGTATGATTTGCTATCAATTATTAACAATCATGAAAAGCACTATGACAATTTTGGGGACCGATGGAGCCGAATGAACACACTGGAAAACAAAACAATAGAAATTAATTTGGATTGGATGCTTTTCTTATCCTTTGAAATTTTGGTGACAATAGGTGTCTAGCACTATGCTTGGAAAAGAAAATTAGAGAGAGAAGAAAACGAGAGGAAACATCGAAGGAAAATGATCGAATAAGATGTGACTTTTTGAGAACTTCTGCAATGCTCGACTTAGGATATAATTTTCTTAGCGAACGTTATCGTATAGAGTATAGACACAATGTTTGGAAAAGAAAATGAGAGGAAACGTGGAAGGAAAATGATCGAATAAAATGTGACTTTTTGAGAACTTTTACACACAATTGTTACTTTACCCTACTTTAATTTTTAATTATCAGTTAATAGTCAATTCTTATTTTACAATGACAGAAAACTTTTCTTATATTCTAATTTCTCTATCAAAATAGATTAATCTAATTTTTACCTATAACCCTACTATTTTTTCTATGAAAGATACGCAAAGATCAAAATACAAAACAAATTTAAAATATTCATCTACACTAAGCATAGATGTATATCTGCATAGATGTATATCTGTATCTTCCATAGGTCTTAATGTTATTTGTTATTTAAATTAGAAATACATATTCCTTCTCGATCTCAACACGAATCAGATGACTACCCTAAAATTTGTCAAATAATAAGATATCGATCAATTTAGATCAATTTAGTAATAAATAGTCAACCAACACAAGAAATATAACTAAAAAAAACAATCAATTTAGAGATGAAAGAGTTAACAAGGTTTCATTTGTAATCCTAGTAGCACAAGTTTAGTCCAACATGGTTAAGAATTAAAAATCAACCAAGCCTTAAGGGAATTCTTGCATTTATCTCCAAGATTTTATGTATGATGTTTGGTGTGTTTCTTGGTGTTATGAGGCTTGACTTCAATCTCGAAAGCCCTAAAAACGAGTCCAATATACCCTACTTCTCTCAAAATTAGGTGTTCAAGAAACCCTAACTTTTTATTCAAGACTTCGATAACTTATCGCTCAATAGCTAACTACCATTCTCCGGGTGAATACTTTCCCTTCTCATTTCTTTCCCACCCATTTCCTTTCATCCTAAAATTTCTCAATCCAAAGGGCCCCTATCTTGAAACAGGGATTTCCAAGCATGATCATAGATTAGTTGAAAACCAGTGAGAAAAAAACAAGTTTCTTCTTGGACATACAAGTAAACAAAATACAGCAGAAAGTGATTGACAAGGCAAAGATCAAGAAACTATAAAATGAATTCAATTCCGACAACCAAAATATTGGGTGTTGGTTAGTGTCCCATTAAATTTCCTTCATCATCAGTGCGTTTATTAATAGATGTGACAACCACTCATGTAATTCAATCAAGAAAACCCCTAAACTCTTGTGTTGTGGGACTTAGACAAGTCACCTTCAAATTTAGTTTTATTCACACAAATAGAAGCTAAAAGCCAAAGGGACCATTCATGTGCTGGCAGCGTACGATATTTGCTTGAATTTCAATGCTCCTTAACTTCGTCTCATGCCAAAAATTTAAGGTTGGACATTATTTGTGTGGCCTACAAAAATAACAAGTAACTTGGTTCGATTAATTCTAAGTTGTACGAACTAATTATTCAACATATTAAAGTGTATTTTAATGTGTTGCACCTATATATTCACAGAATCAATTTTTATTCATGGGCTAAAATGTAGTTCAACTAAACATGATACAACTTATTTTTCAAGAAATCAATTATTTGCATATTAATTTATAAGTTTTGGGTACTTCTTATAATTTTGGAAAAACCAATGAATTTTTCCAAATGATTGATCAGATCCCTAGGAGTTTTTGGGTGATTATCAAATACCCAGTTAACTCTCTTTCATCATGATACTCTTTTACATAGATGAAATAAAATTAATACTACTTATTTGAGTTAAAATAAATAAGTTGTCCTATGATAAGTTCATAGGTCACTTGATTCCTGTAATTTAGCTAGTATCGACGACAATGACAAGCTAAGATTGTTAGAAAACTGGATTTATAAATTGCGAAATGGGTCGACTTTGGGCTCAAATTTAAGTAGAATTCATAATCCAAAATTAAAAAGACCAAGTTTATTCGTGTTCTACTTCGCGAGAGGATTAACGTGATATTTTTTTTTTTTTATCCAAAATCATTTGATTTTGAATGAAATATTTTGATTCAAAGTAACCCACTAGAAACTTGGTATAAGGAAGAATTTGATCGAACTGTTATGACTTATCTCACATAGGAAAACTTAAAAGGTTTTATTTTGTTTAAATAGTGAAAGCTCGGCAATTGAGTGTGCAATCCAAGGGATATCACTTGTCTTTCGAAGGGGAGACCAAAATCATATGGGATTTGGATCCCTCTTGTGCACCGTCGTCACGTCCGATTGGCACCTGCACAAGTTTGGTCCGACTCAATTCGATGCGGTGCGGGGTCCGTTTGTCATTTTCCCCGGGCTTTTCTAGCTGTATCTGACTGTCTGTTTGTAATTGACTTAATAGAAGCTTCTGTTCGTATAGTAATGGGCCTGAACAGTCACCATTGTTCGTGAAGAAGCTTTTTAGGCTATTTAAATGGTCACAAACACTCTATACTTCTATGCCAGAATTATTACACTAGTTTCCTGTTGTATATGTACGAATACACATTGAAATATAAACACCATGACATACAAATACAGTACATATATTCTCTTCCACAAAGTTGTGTTCATTGAAACTCTTGCTAATTGATGTGTTGTTTCCGCAAGAGGATAAATTCATTTGAAGGATAAATAGTAAATTCGATGGGCTCGAATTACAATTACGTTTCGATTTTTGTTCGTGGTTCAAACCCGTGTTTGATCTTGTTCATCATCTCGTACATGTTCAAGAAGAGAAAATGTCTTCATGTTTGTTGGAAAGAGAGATTTGATAATCCAAAAAATAATAGACATACGATGGCGGTATTAAAACAAAGATTAATTCACAAACTTCGAATACATTAAATGAATTATTTTGTCTATTAGAACATTATCTAACGTTCTTCTAAGGACCAAATTTTCAATTATTTTGGTATTGCTAAATTCTTTAAAGTTGGAACTCATAGATAATTGTTGGCTAATTATATACATATCTAAAACTTGATATCCCTTTTAGACGAGACCAACTTTGTTATAGGTAAATTGTTACACGTCAAGATTGGCATAGAGAGTACTAGAAAGTTGCAATATCATTGTCAAGAGCAATAACTCAAGTACAATTATAATGTAAATAGAATAGAAATTATTGCACCAACATATATATACAAAAATCTATTATATGTATTTCTCTTATAGCATCTTGAATTTCAAGATCTCATTTTCCCCATTGAATCAATTTGACAAACGGTCAAGATTGAGAATTGTCGTGATCGAAATCTGTCAACTACTAACGATTTTGAAAAATAATTTCAAAAAATGCGAAGCACATGGCGAAAAAAAAAAGGATGGGAATTTCTTTGGACACCCTTTGGAATTGGATTTTGCTCTTAATAAAAATGAGAATAAAATTTTTATGCCCTCTAAATTTTAACGGTGAGTTGATCTTATCATCACACTGAACGTGAAATTTAAGTGACATGTGATGCCATAATGTACTTGCTTGTATTTAAACATCTTTATGGAGTTGTCTATTTTAAAATGAGTAATAACAAAGTGGAAAAACATTATGTGACCTAAATTTCTTTTTCCTATTCACAAGCCCTTTTCAAACCTCCATTTACAAGCACAATGTCACAAACTTCACCAAATGATGTGTATTTCTCCATACCATTTTAAGGATGCAGAGAGTGCCACATGCCCACTTCTTCCAGTTTGTGTTTTTGTGCAGTTTAGATCCATACATCTTGCAGCATTCATATTCAGTAATTCTATTGATGGAGACATGCTAACTTCAATCCCATGTTCACTTCACCCTCTTATTAATTATAGTATTGTACTTGATTGTGGTGTCATGGGATTCCTTTACTTTGTTATTGCTAATGATCATTCTTGGTCGAGAACAGACCAAGAACCAATTTTGGACCAGACTATTTAAAAGCATGTTGACCCTACCAAAGTTGGCCGATGCACGAACTAGGACAAGAACTATGTAGGGACCTGATTACTTTGAAGGTCTATGGAGTGCTCCTATTGGCTCGTGTCGGGTGAAGGAAGTCTCGTGAGCCGAAATATAATCCGATTTATACCATCTTGACAAGATTCATTTTACATTTGTATTGTATCTTTTGAATTCAGATCTCAATCCTACTATTTGTAAAATCCTGGTTGATAACTTCACACTAGTAACATCACATTCATCCATTTTAAAAATTGTCAAAACCTGTTTTTTAAATCAACGATTCGAATTTTGAGAAGACCAAAATTGTCAACAATGTTTAAAAACAAGAATGGTAAAAATAGCTTAATTCATCATCTATTATTAGGGTTTTTGTTAGTTTGTCACCTAGGACCCACTGTTTCTACAATGTCAACCATCTTGGTCCAATTTTCCACACATCCTACACGCTTAGGTGAAAGTACCATGTGTAAGGGAGCTGTAAAAGAATTAAGAATTTGAATTAATTTTAAAATTTGATTATACGCTCACCTATTATTTCAAATTATAATGAAAGAAATAATATTTTTTTAGAGAATGTGTGGTTAAGAAAAATATTTTAGATTTACGTGTGATATTATTTTATTGAAAAATGTGTGATTGATAAGAAAAATGAGAAAAATAAATTATAATTTAATGAAAAATAATGGAGGCCAAACATATGGTATCTGGTCTGTTTATTTTTCTTTGTATTTCACTCGAAAACAAATGAAAGATTATCGTAGAGCGGTGCAACTAAATTTTCGAAAAAACTATAATTAATAAGAAAATGAAATATTTTGCTTAGGCTTTGGTTTGAAAATTTCTCACAAGATAGAACCATCCTCATGTTCTAGACGAGTAATCTCATCAATAATAAGGAAAAAAAATGTGACAATGACATAATCATAAGTAATTGTTCACACTGAGCCCATTTAATTTGGACGATAAATAGTTTTCTGAAAGCTACTTACTCTCATAGACCACCAATTATCTATCTTTATTTGTTCAAACATGACATTAGCCATGATTATTCATGTTTGCACCTTTGCAGCTTCCAGATTCCTTCGGGAGTTCAGACTATGCATGCCATTTGACTATTAGCCCTGTTCAGATTATAATTTTTAGAATAGTATTTTATTTTTTTTAAATGTGATTAAAAAAAAAAGTTTTGGGTTTACATATAATATTATTTTATTGGAGAATGTGTGATTAATAAGAAGAGAAAGAAAAATGAATTATAATTTTAATAAGAGCCAAACAGGGACTAAATTTTGTCCCTGTTTGGTCCCAATTTTTTAAAACTCATTTTCGACGAGAATATTTTATAGGATCCAAAGCTTTTATCGACTTCTCCATCATACTTCGTTATTTTTTTATCAAAATCTATTAAAAATATGATTTTTAACCAAACCAAACAGAGACTTTGTATCGATGGACTCTTATGGTACCATGGTTCACTTTCTCTCGTTTGGTGTTCGGAAAGTGTGTGAGAAAATTGCACGTCCAATAATGGATCTATACGAGTAATATTAGAGCTACACTCAAAACTTAGCCATATATATGTATGGACATACACGATAGTTGTAGCCGAAGGAAGATGGTGGACCTTGATTTGGATGATCAAGAAATTCGTGGTTAGCTATCAAGATAATTGTTCGTGTAAGATGGTTTCCCATGACAGTGGAAAATTACGACCTCAATGAAACATGTGATTCTTTTTTGGTTTGAGGTACTCTATTTGACGGGGAAATTCAAAGTTGAAGACAAAAACCTACATCACTTGAACATGGGTAAACACTTGATTTATAAAGAAATTGACTTACTCCTAATATATTAACTTTTTGAGGTGAAACTCATTGTAACTAATCAACTCATTTAAAAGTCTATTAAAGTTGGCTCACTTATATAAAAAAAAAAAAAAGGAAATTGCACATAAAAATTTTTTACATAAAAAAAAGTTTTTTTTTTTTGTAACACTAAAAAAATAAAATGGCTGGGGACTGAACCGGACTACGGCCCAATCTAGTCCCCCTACATCCGTCACTGTTTATACTCAATTAAATCTCGTCTTTAACAATGCCCCTACTTGCACAATTTTCATAAATGGATAAGTATGATATTTGATCTAAGTCTTTTCTGGGACTCTAATACTATGCTACAATGTTATTTAAAAGTTTAAACTACCATAAAATGATCGCATATATTTATTTAAATCTTGTCTTCAAAAGTGTCAATTATTAAATTGTGTTGCTTGTAGCCCGTTCTTTAGTTGGAGGCCCTTTTAGGTATTAAGCCCACTTTGCCTTCCTTGTTGGCGTACCTTATGTTAGACCAATTTGTTTGCTTTTTTGTCCCATCTCATATTTTGTTTCTTGGCCCAATTGTGTTTAACCCATCTACTTACCTAGACCTAAAACTATATATTAGTGCCCCTGTTTTGTCAGTGTTGTGTGAGTGCAATTGTATGAGAAAGAGGTCAACCGCTTATTCATTCTTTTGATCTAGTGCTACTTTCTCTTTCTTCTCATTTGTGGTTAAATTGCATCCACCATTCCCAATCGTTTGTGGGTTAGTATTATTGGACAACCATAATGAGAAATTGTTTGTGGGTTAAGCCATCAAAGTGGTTGGTGTTTGATTTGGTTTGCATAAAAACTGAGCCAGATTTGTACACGAAATCAAAGTTCTTGGTAAATTTTCGCGACAATGGTTTCCAAAAAGCAACTCTTCTCAAAATCTCCCTCAAAAAGCCGTTGAATTTAGTCATATTTTGTTTGCAAGAAGCGCACTTTAGCAATAGCTATGAAACCGAACTCGAAACAAGCCTGAATAAAAAGTCCGAATGACCTCTTCATCTACATGTATAAACGCGTCTTCCTGGCGATTCTCCATAAGGCCAAAACCAAACCCATTACAACACAAAAGCAAACATTTTTCTCCTTTATTCTCTATTCAACAATACTCTTGATTATTCATCCTTCCAAATATGTGTATACTACTAGTTTTTGTGCATGAAGAATGGCCACGGGATCACAAAGATCCAAGAAATCGAACAACTTCACGTTGTTGGGTAAACTCCAGTGGGGAATCGGAGATTCCTTCAATCCATGAAGGTGAACTCCAATGATAAAATATGTTGTGTTTTGTGTAACAATAGTGATGAATAATATGAAATCAAAAAGGAAAAACAACACAATATTTACGTGGTTCGACAATAGGTCTACGTCCACGGGAGTGAAGCGATCATAATTTTATTATTATGATTACTCATGTACCGTATAGTAGGACCATTACGCCCGAACCCCAACTTGTTAAGCGTCCTTGACAAATAGAAAGTAAATTAAATGCCCGACCTCTCGATTAGTATATACATATTCCGTTTGATGTGTTCCGCTCCCCTCATTCCACTACACTCCACTTCGTCATCAACCTATTTATTCTAGTATGCATGTATTCTATTTTATTCGAGCTACATATTACAAGAAAATATCACTGCTACAACGCCTCAATGTGATTCTATTCCGATTATCACCCTTTCCATTCAATCCAACAGTGCCAAAGCAACAAAAAGCGAGAAATGCCAACATGTACAACAATTGAGATTACAACGAATATAATAGTCAATGACCACTAACAAGTTGCAAAAACTTACAATCAATTCACATTGCTTCAAGAGCAACCTACTTAAATTGT
>OU503051.1:21833108-21849398 GCA_912172775.2 Fraxinus pennsylvanica
GACCATCCATTTGCAACCTTCCAACTATATCAGAACAAGCATCCAATAACCTTCAAGTACAACATCCAGATAGCAGGTAGTCATTGAAATAACCCATCGTTATTTCTTGTTAATCTGTTCCCTAGGGTACACTAGCCCTTATTTGGTGGGGATTAAAATTAGATTTTTAGTAGATTTTGATAGAAATTAATAAAAATATGTAATTGAAAAGCTGAAAAAAGTTGTAGATCTTGATAAAATTATTTCAAGAGTAAATATATATGTCGACTCATATATAATAACTCTATTATGCTAGAGAGACCCAACACCATCTTGGATGCATGTTCAGGTGAAACTCTATGGCAACTCTTACATTTTGACAATTGATGAATTTCGACTTCCAAATTAAATCTATTTATTTTTCTCAAATAAGATTGCTTGAAATTCTTCAAATTTTATTTTGGCATTTGAAATTTGTTAAAGATATCAGAATTGTTCTGATACCATTTGTTGAGAATTAGGCTAAATAATTAAATATGAGAAGAATATGAGCAATATGAAAATAATAAATCACACAAGAATACAAGATTTACGTGGAAGAATATGAGAATTTATTATAAAACTATAATTGTTTTAAAAGATTTGATAATCTAAATCTAAACAGTTATCTCAAATTTTTATACGACAATAATCTAACAATTTCTTAAGCCTATGATCTAACTGTTTTGATAAGAAAAATGAGAAAAATAAATTATAATTTAATGAAAAATAATGGAAGCCAAACATATGGTATTTGGTCTGTTTATTTTTCTTTTTAATTCACTCGAAAACAAATGAAAAATTAACGTAGAGCGGTGCAACTAAATTTTCGAAAAACTGTAATTAATAAGAAAATGAAATATTTTGCTTAGGCTTTGGTTTGAAAATTTCTCACGAGATAGAACCATCCTCATGTTCTAGACGAGTAATCTCATCAATGATAAGGGAAAAAAAAATAGAGAAGGAAATGCGACATTGACATAATCATAAGTAATTGTTCACACTGAGCCCATTTAATTTGGACGATAAATAGTTTTCTGAAAGCTACCTTACCCAATGTTACTCTCATAGAGCACCAAATATCTATCTTTATTTGTTCAAACATGACATTAGCCATGATTATTCATGTTTGCACCTTTGCAGCTTCCAGATTCCTTCGGGAGTTCAGACTATGCATGCCACTTTACTATTAGCCCCGTTCAGATTATAATTTTTAGAATAGTATTTTATTTTTTTTAAATGTGATTAAAAAAAAAAAAGTTTTGGGTTTACATATAATATTATTTTATTGGAGAATGTGTGATTAATAAGAAGAGAAAGAAAAATAAATTATAATTTTAATGGACCGAACAAAGGCTTTAAATTGTAGCCATGAGGTAGAGCAATATGGGCGTCANTCCAATAATGGATTCTATACGAGTAATATTAGAGCTACACTCAAAACTTAGCCATATATATGTATGGACATACACGATAGTTGCAGCCGAAGGAAGATGGTGGACCTTGATTTGGATGATCAAGAAATTCGTGGTTAGCTGTCAAGATAATTGTTCGTGTAAGATGGTTTCCCATGACAGTGGAAAATTACGACCTCGATGAAACATGTGACTCTTTTTTGGTTTGAGGTACTCTATTTGACGGGGAAATTCAAAGTTGAAGACAAAAACCTACATCACTTGAACATGGGTAAACATTTGATTTATAAAGAAATTGACTTACTCCTAATATATTAACTTTTTGAGGTGAAACTCATTGTAACTAATCAACTCATTTAAAAGTCTATTAAAGTGGGCTCACTTACAAAAAAAAAAAAATTGCACACAAAAATTTTTTACATAAAAAAAGATTTTTTTTTTTTTAACACTAAAAAAATAAAAAGGCTGGGGACTGAACCGGACTACGGCCCAATCTAGACCCCCCACATCCGTCACTGTTTATACTCAATTAAATCTCGTCTTTAATAATGTCCTACTTGCACAATTTTCATAAATGGATAACTATGATATTTGATCCGAATCTTTTCTGTGGCTCTAATACTATGTTACAATCTCATCTAAAATTTTAAGCTATTATAAAAGGATCGCATGTATTCATTTAAATCTTGTCTTCAGGAGTCTCAAACTCGGTATACAGCTTAGAGGTGCATTCTTAGGCAGCTGGCTTAATATAGACTGTTGTGCTATTTGTTTCAGTCTCGTGCTGTGTGGAAAAGAGTTGAATTTTATGGATTTGAAGAATGAATTTTGTTCCATTGGCACTGATATTTTCCTCTTCTTTTTTCCTTTGATTTCATCACTTCCTGGTTGTGACCCACCACTTGATAGTTGCACCACTTGACTAACTACTGAAGTTAATTCATAAATGGACAATAAGTATCACATAAGCATCTCGCCTTGTCATCAACTTTAGTGAAATTGTGCAAGTAAACAACCTCATGGCTCAAATGTTTTTGATGTCTGTAGCAACAACCCATTTCAAGAATACCATTAAAACTCAGCGGTGAAAATCAAAGAATACAGGCAGGGAAAAGCGAAACACGAGCATCGGCGAAAAGCATAACATCTAATGCATTAACAGATAAATGAAGCAGCTTTCTTGGCATACAAAGAAGGTGAAAATTCGACCGATTTTATGGTGCCACTCCAATAATGTTCATTAGACTTGACCCGTTACATACTTGGAAGAACATGATATTACATTTCCTAGTCCTTTCACGAGGATAAACCTTGATTCATGTGTCAATTTGTATATATTGTGCTTGTTGGGTTTTGATACCCAAAAAATTCGGACAATAATGTTAAATATTTTGGATTAATTATGTCAACACCACAACTGATTGGCTCAACTCGAAAACAAATTGGACCATTGGAAGCAACTATTAATTTGTGTTGCTTGTAGCCCGTTCATTAGTTGGGGGCCCTTTTAGGTATTAAGCCCACTTTGCCTTTCTTGTTGGCGTACCTTATGTTAGACCAATTTGTTTGGTTTTTCGTCCCATCTCATATTTTGTTTCTTGGCCCAATTGTGTTTAACCCATCTACTTACCTAGACCTAAACCGTTCATTAGTTGGAGGCCCTTTTAGGTATTAAGCCCACTTTGCCTTTCTTGTTGGCGTACCTTATGTTAGACCAATTTGTTTGGTTTTTTGTCCCATCTCATATTTTGTTTCTTGGCCCAATTGTGTTTAACCCATCTACTTACCTAGACCTAAAAGTCTAAAACTATATATTACTGCCCCTGGTTTGTCAGTGTTGTGTGTGCAATTGTACACGAAATCAAAGTTCTTCGTAAATTTTCGCGCGACAGTGCTTTCCAAAAAGCAACTCTTCTCAAAATCTCTACCAAAGCGGTTGAATTGAGTTGTATTTTGTTTGCAAGAAGCGCACTTTAGCAATAGCTATTAAACCGAACTCGAAACAAGCCTGAATAAAAAATCCGAATGACCTCTTCATCTACATGTATAAACGCGTCTTCCTGGCGATTCTCCATAAGGCCAAAACCAAACCCATTACAACACAAAGCAAACATTTTTCTCCTTTCTTCTCTATTCAACAATACTCTTGATTATTCATCCTTCCAAATATGTGTATACTAGTTTTTGTGCATGAAGAATGGCCACGGGAACACAAAGATCCAAGAAATCGAACAACTTCACGTTGCTGGGTAAACTCCGGTGGGGAATCGGAGATTCCTTTAATCCATGAAGGTGAACTCCAATGATAAAATATGTTGTGTTTTGTGTAACAATAGTGATGAATAATATGAAATTAAAAAGGAAAAACAACACAATATTTACGTGGTTCGACAATATGTCTACGTCCACGGGAGTGAAGCGATCATAATTTTATTATTATGATTACATCATATATATATATATATATATATATATATACTAATTTAGTCCGTACAAGATTTTAGATAAAATTTCAAAAATACTCATGTACCGTATCGTAGGACCATTACGCCCGAACCCCCAACTTGTTAAGCGTCCTTGACAAACCGAAAGTAAATTAAATGCTCGACCTCTCGATTAGTATATACATATTCCGTTTGATGTGTTCCGCTCCCCTCATTCCACTACACTCCACTTCGTCATCAACCTATTTATTCTAGTATGCATGTATTCTATTTTATTCGAGCTACATATTACAAGAAAATATCACTGCTACAACGCTTCAATGTGATTCTATTCCGATTATCACCCTTTCCATTCAATCCAACAGTGCCAAAGCAACAAAAAGCAAGAAATGCCAACATGTACAACAATTGAGATTACAACGAATATAATTTTCAATGACGACTAACAAGTTGCAAAAACTTACAATTAATTCACATTGCTTCAAGAGCAACCTATTTAAATTGTCTCCATAGCAAAGTCCAGTTTAATGAAACTCGAGAGCTCTAGCAGTTGTAAAGCTGATAAAGGCTCACCAACTTAACAGCTTCAAGAGCAAAGTCTAGACTCGTATGTTGTAAGATGAGGATCATCTATAACCATAAGTCATCAAACAACAAGATTAGTTAGCCCTATTTGGTTTGGATAAAAATTAGATTTTTAGTATATTTTGATAGAAATTGATAAAAATATGTAAATGAAAAGTTGATAAAAGTTGTAGATCTTGTTAAATATGTAAATTGGGTCTGTTTGATTCTCATTATTGTAGAATGAGAATGAAAAATATAGTCGTTATTGGGCCCCACACAAGAGATAGAAATTCAAAATTGATGGCTTGATGTGATGGATAACGGTTATATTTTTCATTTTTATGAATGAAAAATGATAAACAAACGGGGGCTGAAAATAAGTTTGAAAAAAAATTGAATTTTAAGTAATGAGGATCAATCGAGCTCGTATTAAGAATATTCATATAAAAAATTATTTCAAGAGTAAATATATATGTCGACTCATATATAATAACTCTATTATGCTAGACTGACCCAACACCATCTTAGATGCATGTTCAGGTGAAACTCTATGGCAACTCTTACATTTTGACAATTGATGAATTTCAACTTCCAAATTAAATCTATTTATTTTTTTCTCAAATAAGATTGCTTGAAATTCTTCAAATTTTATTTTGGCATTTGAAATTTGTTAAAGATATCAGAATTGTTCTAATACCACTTGTTGAGAATTAGGCTAAATAATTAAAGATAAGAATAATATGAGCAATATGAAAATAATAAATCATACAAGAATACAAGATTTACGTGGAAGAATATGAGAATTTATTATAAAACTATAATTGTTTTAAAAGATTTGATACTCTAAATCTAAACAGTTATCTCAAATTTTTAATGTATACGACAATAATCTAACTATTTCTTAAGCCTGTGAAGAGCCTACACCACATGGAGTTTATATGTGAACCCAATTTTAGTGTTTTGAATGAAATAGAACACAAGAATTGCAATAAAAAAACCAGCTTCTCCCGAACAACGGCCACTGTCTGCGCCATGCGCCCAGAGACACCCAACTTCTATTTGGGTATTATGTTATTGGCATCCAAGTCTTGCGACCGGCGTCTAGGCGCCTAATCTCTATCACAGTCACTCCAAACCCGTTTTTCATTTATTCCAAATTCCTTTTATCAATCAAACTCCTAATCTATGATGAAATTTGATCACTTATCAAATCGGACTTCCAAACCAACATTATCTAAACTTCCCCCATGAACTACAATTTCAAATCACATGGAATTTGAGTCACAATCTAACAAACTCTACCTTAACACAAATTCCATAGCAAGGAATTAAGTCTTCACTCTTTAAGCCATTTTCTAACTCTTCCACCTTGCCCTTTTGGGCACACCATGCCCCTATCGAGCATACTCTCAACAACTGTGAACTAAATTCAATTCTTGCTTACCAACAAAAATACCTTACACGCCATCCTTGCTTAAATCATTCCATTCACTTTCAGATTCAGCTGAGTCACCAAACATGCTCGAATCACCACGATCACCACGAGCAATACCAACTCTATCTGAGTTGTCAAACCTGCTCAAATTACCATAAGTACCATGATCAACAAGATCACAACTAGCTCCATTTAAGCTATAGAAAGATTCCCCAATATTATTGTTTGAATCACCTGAACAACCCAATCACAACCAACTTTACCCAAGTTATTGCTTATTGAACTATAAGCTGCAACTACATTCATAGTAACCGCCGAACCTTCTAACACATATAATCGAGACCTTTTTCGCCCTTTAACACAACTTGGTTACCCTTGCTAACTTTCAAAACTCCGCCTTCACTGGTATGCATGTACTCTTTTGAATCAAGAGTAGTCTAAGAGATTAGATTCTTGTTTATACTTAGAACGTGTCGAACATGATCAAGTGTTCTAACCGTCCCATCAAACATCTTGATTTTGACATTACGAATCTCAATTATTTTACAAAGCTCATTATTTCCCATAATCAAGAATCCAATCATCGTCAAGTTTGCGATTACCATTAGTAATTGCCAAAAGATCTACATCGATGTCTTCTTCTGCAAAATTTATATTATCGAAACTTTCTGGTTATTCCTTCTGATCTGTAGTAGCAAACATGTTTCGGCACTTATAACAATTCTTCTTCATGTGCCCCTTATTGTTGCAATACCAACAGACTTTGTCATTGTTGCTATCCTTGACTTTGCCCGTTCTATGACCACTTCTCTTCCTCTCATGAATAACACGACCCTCTACCAGCCTCAAATCCGACGACCAAATGTTTCATTTTCTCTTTGGAATAAAGCACATCATATACCTCGTCAATAGTAGGAATATCTAACTATAAAGAATGGCACCTCCAAAAATCACATATGAAAGCGGCAATGAACATAACAAAATCAATCATAAATCCTTTTCATCGTATTTGACTTCCATGGTCTCCAAATCAATGACGATTTCTTTGAACGCTGATAGATGATCTTCTCAAGTTCAACCTTCCGTCAAGCGATGGGAATACAAGCACTGTTTCAAGTGTAACTTACTACTCAAACTCTTTAACATATAAAGCTACTCCAATTTCAACAACCCAACAACACTTTTCTCATTTACCACATCCTGAAAATTTTAATTACAAAGATGAAAATGTATTCGTGATAGGACTTTTCGAACCTTACGTTACTTTTCTTCCACAGTGTTGCGTGCGTTCTATCCATCCCTAACAAAACATCATCAAGATCCAATTAAGCATGAACCGTTTGCATTTTGATCTGCCACAAAGAAAATCTACTGTTGCGATCCAAAAGCGAAATCTCAAATTTCATTGTTTCCATTCTTAAAAAAATTGAAATTATTTCAACCTCACTTTAATATCCAATCTGGACCTCCCAAGAACTTGCTAAAAACCCTTTACCTCTAATACCACTTGTTAGAAACAATTAAGATATCAGAATTACTCCGATACCATTTGTTGAGAACCAGAATGAATAATTAAAGATGAGAATAATATGAGCAATATAAAAATAATGGATCACACAAAAACACTAGATTTATGTGGAAGATGAGGATGGTTTAATACTAAGAAACTATAATTGTTTGACAAGATTTGACAATCTCAATCTCAATTTAAATCTAAACAATTTTCTCAAGTTCTTAATGTATACAATAATGATCTAATTGTTATTAGAGCCTATGAAGAGCCTACATCACGTAAAATATATACACGAGCCCAATTTTGGGTGTTTTGAATGAAGCGGAATACAAAAATCGCGATACAAAACCAACTTCTCCCAAACAGGTGGCGCCTATGCACTACTATCTGGCACCTAGGCGCCAACTTCTGTTTGGGTATTGTGTTGCCAGCGCCTAAGCACCGTGACCTGGCACCTAGATGTCCAACCTCTATCCCATCACTACAAACGTGTTTTTCATTCATTCCAAAGTCATTTTACCAATCAAACTTCTAATTCATGATAAAATTTGATCTCTTATCAAACCTGACTTCCAAACCAACATTATTTAAACTTCCTCCATGAACTACAATTCCAATCACATGGAATTTAAGTCATAACCTAACAATATTTTTTGTTTGAAATATTGAACTTTCATTGTAATATTCATCAACTACATAATTTCTTTACAACTTGATGTCCTTGTCGAACATGCTATTTTGTTTCCTCTTTTTAATAATTATGTTAAAACAGGTTTAAAAATCAAATACAAAATGTATATCACCAAAAATTGTGGCTCTTATCACCAGTTGCCCCCATCAAGGTTAAATTTCTTATTCAAACAAAATGATTGTCTGAAATTTAATAATAACAAATGTAAAATATTTTCAAGAAAAGATTTCTTGACTCAAAACCTCAAACAAGTAGCAAAATTTAAGAAATAATACAAAATATATATGTATACATGTATGGTACAATTCGGGCCACTGTAATTGTTAGGCCTAGACCCTCCGAGTAGATTGGCTTGTCAGTCAAAGAGGGTTAGCCTAAGAAATATATGTGTGCAAATTACATCTAGGGCTGTTTTAAGTTTGCATTTCATAAACAAGATTTTAAGTTTCATCTTGCACAATTCAGGTTATAATTAATTATTTAACATATTTAATAAATAAAGATCCACTTTTTCTCTCGATTATACTATATCTCATATATCGCTCCACTCAACCTAATTCATCACAAATTATTCTCTCTCCACTATCTACTCTTTCAGAACACCAACACTGGTGACACCGTCTTCATCAACTGATGACCACTATACACAGCTACGTGCAAGATCACAGCACGACGCAAAGGGGCGATGGCGCTGCGTGCAAATCGCAACTAGGCTATGATGATGCCGGTGCATGCCACGGCACGCAACTGCGCATGAGCGTTGCATGGCGCTGCGAAGTAGATCTGTGAGATCTGCTCGAATCTTTACATGCTATCGCGGTGAAAATGACGATTTGTTACTTGTGGTTTGTTGATGAGATCGTGGTAGTTTGCTACTGGCTTTCGTACTAGTGGTTTGTTGAGACCGTGATGGTTTGTTATTGATAGGTCTGTGAATGAGTAATGGTTGAAAATGGTGGTGATGGTGATGGCAATGGCAACGGCGGAGGTGGCCAAATTAGATAGAGCAAGCACATATTAAAAAAGCTTACTCGAATTTTAACATCAAGACTACATTTGGGACTAAGAGGGTGTTTGATAGGATTAAAATTAGATTTTTAGTAGATTGTGGTAGAAGTTTTTGACATGTGTAGTTGAAAAATTGTAGGACCCATAAAAGATATGATTAATATTGATTGTTTGGTTTTGACTTGAATTAAAATCGGATTAATGATCTACCAGGGAAAAAACTAATCGATTATCATTTCAATAATTCAATGTTTTTACTACTAGGTTGAAACAGATTGATCGTTGATTCTGTAAAAGTCTCTTTTCAAACTAATGGCTTTAATAATCCCAGTCAAAGTCTCCTCGTTCGGGAGCATATATTCGTGAGTATAAAAATGATCACTAACTTTAACATTGCATCTTTTGTTCTAATGATGATGTCGTTACTTGCAAAAAGATGTGGGAGGTGGTGGTCACAAATTTTTTGGTTGATTGTAACTAATAAATTGGTTAATATGTGACCAATGAAATAGATAAATTATGACAAATAAATAATGTGTTGCTTAAAAATTTGTTAATTTGTGACCGATAATTTGTAATTTATAAAATTTTTGATTTGTAACTAATAAATAAATTGTGACCTGTAAATTTTTTTATTTATGACTGATGAACAAATTGTGACCTATAAAATTTTTTATTTGTGATTGTGAAATAATTTGTGACTTATAAAATTTTTGATTTGTTATTGAAAAATAATTTGTGATCAAGTAATTCAATAATTGTGATCAGATTGTATAGAATTGTGACTTGATGTATTTAATTTATAAAATATATTTTTAATTAATTATTTTATAAATAAAATTTAATTAATATCTGATTTTTGAAATTTTAAACCTTGCTCGCTTCAAAAATGTGTAATAAGCATTAGTTTCATACCTCTTGAAAGTTCAAACTCATTTTTTTCCCACAATAATTTAGAAATATATAAGATAATAACTTACAAATATATAAGCTCATAACTATCATAAAACAGGCCACTCGTGACATTCGTAGTATAGTAATCATAAGTTACATTTAAAAATTCAGTTAGCCAACTCGAGCGCAGATTGGCTTGGTCTAACAATAATAATAGGAAAATGCCACTTGTACAATTTTTTTCAACATATAGGATTACTGATGTTGAGCTGACTAGATTTCCTAAGCTGATTTAACTTTGTTTTTTGTGCAAAATGGTGTGAAATCTTCGTCAGCTCAACATTCTGTAAATCAAGTGGTAAACTAACGTGTACAAGTAGCATTTTCCGAATTTCTAAGTGTTCGATTGCTTTACACTTCAATTTTTAGGTCCATTGTATTATATTTATACGGATGAATTGATTCATAATCGAGGAACCCCTAATCATAGATTTACATTTAAAAATTCCTTTAGGCTTCAATCCTTGTCTTGATCTCCTTGGATATTGTTAAACTCCCTAAATTAGAGGAAAGTCGAGACAAACTTTTTCAATTAATTAACATTATAAAACCCAAAAAAAGCCTTAAATTTATTATCAATATATTTTTTTAAGTGACAGTCTTACTTTTGATTTTTTCAAACGACAGAAAATTAAAAGAGAGAGATAAAAGCGTGGTATGACCTTAAAAGAAGGATGCCTTGTTCTTTTGTCTCTTTACTTTTGACACACTGTCTTCTCTTTGCTTTCGTTCGTGCTGCAATTTTTGTGAGAATTCTAAATTTTATTTCAATTAAGTCACTTCGTTTGAATTTTTTTAGTTGGAGCACGGAATTTATAGGGAGTAATTCAACCGTACAATCGACTGACAACAATTTAAATAATTTCTAAATATTTTATTTTTACCTTGTAAACGAACTAGCTCCTGATTTATTTGATCGAATCAGTATCAGCTAGTTCAGTCCGAGTCTACCAATATTGATTTCAAATGAGTGATAAAGCAAAATAAATTATGGAATTCGATAAAGTTCGATAGATATCATGAAATTTAATCTGAATTGAGTGACTAATAATCTCATAGGTTTTTGACTTTTTTTATTTTACAATTATACTAACACGTTTTGTTTTTACTTCACTCATAGGATTCCTTTAGACAATAATTCAGTCGGTACAACATTTTACAGAGCTCATTGAGGACGACAACTGTACAAAAAGATGAACAAATCGAGAATCATCTTTTCTTCTTTTTGGATTTTCCATTGCAGAACAATGAACCCAAACCAAATAAAGTTACAGTACCTTTGGCAATGTAAGTTGGAGGAATGTTCAAAACTGGATTAACGTGAACTCCATTGCCGTAAGATCTGCTTGAACTCTTGTTCAATGGAGGTCTTTTTGGTGCATTATTGGAATAGTTTTGGCTGAAAAGTGATGAATTTGCAGATGGGTTTTTGTTCTTAGTTGATGGCTCTTTCAGTGAATTCTGCTTGTGAATAACTTTCGGCAATGCCGATGGCTTCGGATTCAGAGTCGAACCAGTCGAATTGCTTCTCGATAGAAACTTTAAAGATCGAAGCAATCCATTGTCAGAATTTAAACTGTAGCTTCTTCTGCACTGCCAAAATGGTTTTGTGGGTGGCTTCTCTTCTGCATCACAGGTGTTTGATAAAAATTCTATGAGAGTCTTCTTCTTTGTAACCGTGTCTTCATTTGAATTTTGAACAAATTTACGAGTCTGTGCAGATGGACTTGGTTCAATTGGCTCTGCTTGATAAATTTCTTTGGTGGGCTCGAATTTCTTGACTTCAACGGGAAGGATTTTGCCATTGGCAAAGAGTTCATCAGCAGATGAAAGTTCTAACGAGAAATGATCACCAATTGAGAAATCAAAATCAATGAAATCCAAATCTGATTGAGGGTTTTGGGATTCTACTGGCACGAAATCTGCTTCTCTTAGATCATAAGAGAATGAGATTCTTGGACTTACAACATCAACTGCCATTTTTTCCACGATCTTAACAGTGACAAATGGGGAATTTATACAAGAGATTAATACACAGGATTCAAGAAAGTGTAATGGGGTTTCAGATTTGGAAGTCAAAAAGAGACTGAGAGAAAATAATTGAATTCATGGGATTCTGCTTTTTCTTTCTTAAGGGAGTTTTGAAATTATGCCATATATTGGTATAGCAAAAGTATGTTGGGGGCACATACCATGATTTACTGAGGAGTGAAATTTTTCGCAAGTGATTGAATTTCAGCACCGAAAGGCTAAAATAGGGGTAAAGCTTTGAATTTCACTTTCAACATTCAAACCACTATTTGAGGGAAAGTAAAAATAAATAATATGAAACTCTATGAACATGCTATGTTCGATTCAATATTATAATCATTTAGGTTAGACGTGGGAGTGATTAAGTTTGGCTCGATGAGAATTCAAGTGCAGCGAAAGAATTGACTCGAATCAAAACTGGTTGTCCTCCCGAACAGGGCCTAAATAATATGAAACTCTATGAACATGCTATGTTCGATTCAATATTATAATCATTTAGGTTAGACGTGGGAGTGATTAAGTTTGGCTCGATGAGAATTCAAGTGCAGCGAAAGAATTGACTCGAATCAAAACTGGTTGGTTCCGGTTTGATTCTTTATTCTATCGTTAATCGAGAGCCAGACAATATCTTTATTATGAGACTCAAGAGTGGTCAATTTTTTATAGAACCAAATCGAACTGAATTGACTCAAAAGTAAATAAATTTATCTAGAATCAAATTGAATCAAACTTGTTGATTCTATTCTAGTTTAGGTGGTTTTGGAGGAAGGTTCTACTTGTAATCTTGGGGAGGGAGGGCACAATTTTATTTTATTTTTTGCATCTTGCTATATAGAGTAATGTTATCTATCCCCAATACATTGATGCTATAATCATATCTAATTCTATGAGTAGTTGGATAGCTCGTCGTAAGTCTCACGTATTTCTTTATTTACAAGCATTAAGATCTTGAACTACCTAAATTTCATTTTAACCACCCAAGTTTTGGATGGTGTCACAAATTTGTCTGCATCTTGCTAGATGGAGTGATGCTATCTACCACAATACGATGATGCTATAGTCATATCTAATTATACAAGTAATGAAAAAGCTCACCGTAAATGTAATATTTTTTGTTATTTAAGAGTATTAATACCTGAAATTATCCAAGATTCAGTCTTGAGACTAATTTATTAACTTCTCGCTAAAAGTGTGCATGACACGAATGAAAGACAATGAAATGTAGTGTACTATCAAGATATGTTTTGGGTGTTTTGAAGTGTTTGCTAATTTTCGAAGAAACACAAAATGATGATGCCTATATCTGTTGGTCTCTTAGGGTACTTGAATTCTATCCAAGAGAAATTAACTTTTTCCTTTACATTTCACTGCCTTTGTCTGGTAAAAGAGATGCCTCAATTCATGAATGTGGCCTATTGATTTGAAACAGACCCAAGAATGTAGCAACCCCAAAAGGGGTGTTGAGAGTGACATTTTTCTAGTGGGCAACTTTTTTCTGTAGCAATCCAAGAGCAGAAATTCTAATGGTCGGCGATAAATTCTTTACTACAATGAAACAAGAAAATTCTCGAGATTTATGTTGAGAAAGTTATTCGCGCATGATAATGCTCTATTCTTTTATCATAATTCTCTTCTCTGACTAATTCACTTCATCATCGAAGCACGATAGACACATCCCAAATGATGGACAAAAGCCATAAAACAAGTTTAAAAGACTTGCATGCATGTACTTTAAGCATAATAAACGTAATCAACACGAAACTATCCTTTCTTGCAAAGCAAAGAAGAATAATCTTAGTTTCGGTTGGGATTTGCACATAGATAAGATGGTTCAATATGGTATCAAAACAGAGCCTTTAATACAAGTCGTGCCATCATTTGTTTTCTATTTACAAAAAATGGGTTCGAATCGAGAAAAAAATCTATTGAAGTGCATGTTTGGCAAACCTTAATTATTTATAAGCTAATCAAACTTTTTTTATTCACACATTCCGTATCATCCACAATTTTACCTACTTATTTACACATTTCGCAAGGTTCGCAATTTATCATTTAATAAAAAAAATTGCCAAAGTTCAACTTAAAGAGATGAAAATACGGTCCATGTTTAGCTTCAATTTTTTAAAATTTATTTTTCTCTAAACTTATTTTCAATCATGAGTAACAATTTTTCAATCACATATTTTATTATTTTTTATCGAAAACAGAGAAGAGATAAGACTGGACAATCCCATGTTGGAGTAGGGGAGAGTACATGGTAACAATGTCTCTATATCTCAATCCTTGCTGGCCTTTTTTCATTATTCGTGAACAAATCATGTTACCTGACCACTAGGATCACGTGTCATGGAGACATATTTGGTACCTCTTAGAAAAATTTATTACAAGTGACAGTGAAGTGACTGGGGTTGTGGGCGTGTAATGCAACTGCAAATGCAGTGTACTACTTCCATTTTCATCCCATTCATTCTCTGATTCAACTCTTCACTGTTGAATATATTCCCAACATATTGACTGAGGAGGAGGAGGTAGAATTAAGAATTGAGATCTAACCTTCTTCCTCTCTATTTCACATTTATTTCAAAAAAATAAATAAAATTATTCTTTCTTTTCTTTGTTGAGATTTGATTCGACGGTGTTTATGACATGTAAATTGAGGCCCTATTCGAGCCCCACTTTTTTAGAATAAATTTTGTAAAAAAATGATTTTTTTTTTCTGTAGAGTATACATGATTCGAGAGAACTCACTACATTTCACTTTCATTTCAAATTGAATCTAACTATCTGATCCAAGTCACACCCGTAGTGATAAAGGACATGTGGTAATAAAAATGGAAAATTTAGAGAACGTTCCTATAGTACTATTTTAGAGAAATTATTTGATATTGTTTGATACCCATTTTGTCAAAAACTCATTTTCAGAACTCATTTACAATCATACATTTTTCAATAAAATAATTTTACACGTAAATCGAAAACTTTTACATTACACTTTAACCACACATTTTCAAACAAGGGCAGATCATAGTTTGATACTAGAAAATGGACTTGCATTTGAAAACTTGAACTTCCCCACAAAATTAGAAATTTTATTTGTTTATGCCGACATAACAAGTTATGGACTCATGCTGAAAGATTCCATGAGCAAGTCCTTGAATCATACCATGAGGAGTTGTCTTAAAAAAACTTTAGCCAAAAAGAGAATGCCATCATTAGTTCATGGAACTCCTTTTTTTTTTTTAACATTACGTCGATAATGTGGAAAAGTAGAAATTTAGAAAGTTTCGGAGTATAATCCCTTCAACCACCTCAATCATATAAGGCATATATAGAAGTTGGCTCGGGGCATACATCATGCTTTCTCAATGGACCATATGATTTCATTTATCAAAGAAGTAAAATAATCAATTAGCTTTTTCCTCCCTTTAAGTAAAATCAAACTCAATACATATGGATGCTCCAAAGAAAACTTGAGTTCAACAAGAATTGGATGTAGGATTAGGGATGACCAAGGGCAAGGGATGACAAATTTTATGGGGAATATTGGACATGCATCGAGCATAAGGGCCAAATTTGGGATATGTTCATAGGCTATCACTCATTAAGGATGAAGAGAGACACATTACTCGAAAGAGATTCAACTGAGACAATATATTTACTATAAGATAGAGAGATTAATCAAAATCTGAATAGAGCTCTTCTTGAAAATTATTGCGTTTTGCTTTTAAGACTTAACTATGAGATATTGTACACATTAAAACAAGAAAATAGTTACTCATATCACCTTACAAACTTGGAAGAATTCAAAATAACAATCTTGTTTGGATAAATCACTTGTTTATTATTATTACAGAAATCCCTTAAGAAATTTTGATTCCGGACTCAGTTTACTCACCAAACAAACACCAATCGAGCTCGACTCAACTTCAACTATCATTTTGGTTGCTTCAAGTTTTTATCTCACAAAGAATTATGGTGATGACTACAATATCACAAAGGGAGCAATTGTTGAATCTCAAACCCACCATAGATGGCTGCCTCTCTCTCTCTCTCTTTCTCTCTCTCTTTTCCCCTCTATTGTAGAAGACACACTCACCCCACCCCACAACACACTGCTGCTACGAGATGAATGTATAGGATTAGAGCATCTTCAAAAGACTCTTTAAACATGAGATGCTCTCTATATTAGAGAGTCAACATTTAAAATCATGCTC
>OU503051.1:21851048-21875613 GCA_912172775.2 Fraxinus pennsylvanica
ACTGGAATAATGACATGAAAAAGACAATGGTAATGAAGTATCTTTTCTTGGCTTGAAAATATAAATGCAAAAATCCCATAACAAATTGCAGATTTTTTATTTTTTATTTTTATCAGTGAATGTAAATTCTATTGATCAAAAATTAATGTACAAGTACACTAGGTATACTCGGGCAAAACAAAGATCAAAAGATGTATCAACCCAACACTAGAGACTCAAAATGAACCAAAACATTAGGATACAAAGAAAATATGATTTTGTATACATATGTTTTAATCCATCTCACAATGCTATATCAATACATGGTTTGAGATCTTCAAAAATCATTCTATTTCGCACCATCCAAATTTGGTAGACCGTGCAAGCAAGTGCGTTTTTCTTGGCTTTAGATTGTCAAGATGTGCCACAGGCTTCTTTCTTCATCCACTTCAATACACTAAGGGTCTGTTTGATTGCAAGGGTGAAAAGAAAATGAATTACAGATAAAGTAATTGCCTAAAAATTGTTTTGCAAGGAATTATTATTTGAGTGTGTTTGATTGGTATAATTTTCCACTCGAAAAATTTTTAAATTTTGCGTTCATTTAACTTTGTTTGACATGAAAGCTGTCCACTAAAGTGATAATTTTTTCCACAATTGGTTATAAAATTTGTTTTCATTGCCAAAAAGTAAAAAAAAAAAANAAAAAAAAAAAAAAAAAAAAGACGAAAATTTTTTTTCCCTAAAAAGATATTTTTTTAATCAAAATTTAGTGTTCGTTTTACTTTGTTTTACATGTAAATTGTTCATTAAAGTAAAAAAAAAAAATTACAATTGGCTATGAAATTTGTTTCCATTGTCAAAAAAAACAAAATCAAACCTGGAATCAAATTTCCCACCAAGGGAAATCCAATTCTTTGAAAATGAGTAAATGGTGCACGTGTAGCCATAAAATGGAAAACGAATTCCATGGAAAAAAAAAAAAGTATCAAACATGACAAATGTTGGAAAATGAAATTTGAATCCCATTTTCCATGGAATTTGAAGCCTATCAAACGCAGCCTAAGTATTGTCGTTATTGACCTCCTCATTCCTAACCAACCTTTAATCTGTCCCCAGATGCTTGAAGTCCAAACACACTGAAAAAATAAGTGTGGACCTATTTCGAGATGTGAACCACAAAAAATACAAATCCTGTCAATGTTTAGATGCCCCAACTTATCTTTCGTAAGAAGCTTAGACTGTGCGGCCAACCACAGCATGAAGGAGTGTTTTGGAGTGAAGTAAGGTCTCCAAATCTCCCCCATCCAGGTATTCATCTCTCCCTTCGACCTAAAAGACTGATATGCACTATCCATACAAAAACGGTCAGAAGCTGTCCATTTGGACAGCCTATGGACAACAGCTTGGTTAGTGAGTTCCAGCCCTTTAAGCTGATTTCGAATGTCCAATAGCTTCTTGATCAAAGGAGAGTAATCTTTCGTTGCCATACACTCCCAAATACTAGCCCCACGAAGGTTAATTGATTAATCCATAGTGTGTCTTTTTTGCTATGGATTTTTCAAAGGGACTTTGAAAGAAGTGTTGAATTCCAGCATTTTATGACCCTAAATCCAAGTCCACCCTCATGTTTTGGCAAGCAAACGTTAATCCAAGCAACCAACGGTTTATTAGTACTCCAAAGGAAGTTTCGGCATAAACTAATGATCTTTGGAGCAACCGCGGCTGGGATAGGAAATATAGAAAGCCAAAAATATTCCACGCCTTAAAAAATGGCTCTTATAACCTACCCACATAGGACAAAGATGCCTTAGACCAACCACAAATGTAAGCAGTGATTTTGTTGAGAAAAAAGTCATAAAAGCTGATTCAACTTCTCCGTGACAAGTGGGATCCCCAAGTACCAGAATGGCATGGACCCCTTGGACATATTAGTTAATTCATAGATCTCCTCAAGCTCTTGCCCTTGAACCCCAACGTTATACAAGCTAGACTTGTTAACATTCATCCTTAATCCCGACATGTTTCCAAACTTAGACAAACAATTCATCAAGATACCAATCGAAATTGGATCTCCTCTAGCGAAGATCATCAAAACATCCGCAAATGCCAAAGTGTGTTATCTGTAAAGGACCACATTTGAGGGTTCGATATGGCTGAGAACTCCGACTACTATGTGAGAAATTACCTCGAGGGTTCAATGTGGTTGAGAACTCCGACTACTACATGAGAAAAAGTTTAACACGATGGTAGAGTCATCAGAACACTTCCTTTTCTCCGTATTTTGAAACTTATCTTTTATGAAGTGTAATATATTTATCAAAATTATTTTTAGCATACTCTCGAAGCGGTGTTAGGGAACTCGATTATCCTACAAAATTGAGCAGTCTTGAATTGAAAAATAATGTTGAGCACACATAAAATCTTAACCATTTTCATCAGCCCATGGCCATATGATCGATTTTATAGTACTTCTGAAGTTCAATTGAAAAAATGGAGAGTGATGTGATTAGATTATACAGAAGACGAAATATTCAAAATCTTTGAAATAGTCACGTCATCGAAATCAATAAGTTCATATAAAAAATCGAGTAAACTTTGACCGATTTTCTATTTGTGTAGGGAACTCGATTATCCCACAAAATTGAGCAGTTTTGAATTAAAAAATAATGTTTTGCACACATAAAATCTTAACGACTTTCATTAGCCCATGGCGATATGATCGATTTTATAGTACATTTAGAGCTCAATTGAAAAAATGGAGAGTGATGTGATTAGATTATACAAAAGACGAAATATTCAAAATCTTTGAAATAGTCGCGTCATCGAAATCAATAAGTTCATCTAAAAAATCGAGTAAACTTTAACAGATTTTTCTATTTGTGTAGGGAACTCGATTATCCCACAAAATTGAGCAGTTTTGAATTGAAAAATAATGTTTTGCACACATAAAATCTTAACCATTTTTATCAGCCCATGGCCATATGATCGATTTTATAGTACATCAAAAGCTCAATTGAAAAAGTGGAAAGTGAAGCGATGAGCTTATACAAAAGACGGAATATTCAAAATCTTTGAATAGTCACGTCATCGAAATCAATAAGTTCATCTAAAAAATCGAGTAAACTTTAACCAATTTTTCTATTTGTGTTGGGAACTCGATTATCCACAAAATTGAGCAGTTTTGAATTGAAAAATAATGTTTTGCACACATAAAATCTTAAACCATTTTCATCCGCCCATGGCGATATGATCGATTTTATAGTACATTAGAAGCTCAATTGAAAAAGTGGAGAGTGATGTGATCAGATTATACAAAAGACGAAATATTCAAAATCTTTGAAATAATCACGTCATAGAAATCAATAACTTCATCTAAAAAATCAGGCAAACTTGAACAGATTTTTCGATTTGTGTAAATTTACAAACTATGTGAAAGTGCTTTAAAGGTGTTTTTAAGGTAGCCTATATTCCTCGTCGGGTAACGATTTGAGGTATCTCATTTCAAATCCGTCATTCTGTAATCTTTGTAGAGATGAATTATTAGTTTTGATAATATCGATATGATAAAATTAAATGGATTTTGTTTCAAATGAAGGGCTTCATTCACTGTTTGACAGTTCACAACAAGATTAACAAAGTCTTTGTCCCATCTTTAGTTGTGTGCAATTAATAAACAAATCCCATATTGTCCATTAATTTATAGTTTTATAAGATGAAGATAAACATAAATAGAATTTAATATGATATCAAGCTGGCACTGAATTATTCACATGACATTATTTGGCCCCATGTGATGTGCTCTAGATTTGTTCTCAATTTTCAAGAATAAACAAAATCTCAAGTATCCCTCTAAATCCATCTTGAATAATGCCAACTTGTAATCACAATCTAGAGCCATTGGTTGTTGACAATTGCATCAATTAATCCCTCTCCCAACTGGTTCGACCATAGGTGCTTTTAAACAATATAGTAGATAAGGTTATTTAACTTATTTTTCTTCTTTTCGTACTTTCAATACCGTCTAGTCCACCTTACCAAACAAGTCACTAATGAACACATGAAATACGGTCCTGAAATACATTTATAACATTCACAGTACAAGCCAACAGAATTATAAAATCACAAATAGAACATGCATGCAGCAGTAAATCTCTTACAAACAACAACAGTTGGTCCATAAATTGTTCACCAACTTAGATCAAATCCACAAGTAAAAGCAAAATGAAACGAAATCGAAATACAAAGTTTAACACTTTCTGTCACTTGAACTGAATCAAGAAACCTATGTAGAAACAATACAGTGTCTAGTTCAGTAATAGTGTAATACAGACATTCTCCCAGCCAATAATTGAACTGTCACATATGGTTCTGGGAATAATCAAAACTTAGGGGCTGCTGACAGAAGGGAACCTATACCAAACATAAAGAGAGTGCTTTAGTTATCGAAGTTGCAGAAACATACTAAAGAGGAAAACAGATGAGAACCGTGTTTATTCTGGACTAGCTTACATTATTTTCAGAGTATTAACCACACGTTAGCATCTTTTGACATCGAAATAGTCCAATGTGGTCAGATGTTAACACGTGGTTGCATCATTGATATCAGAATAATGAATGAACCAATGGAGAATAAATTAGCACAAAAAATCACAGTTATTCAATAACTACATGCACCGGTGGACCAATATCTATACTAATGCACATTTCCAAAACAGAATCCTACACAAGTAGTAATTGAGAAAGAAGCTAACACCTACCTGACAAAAGGCATGCCTTCGTTGATCATAAGACCATGCATACATCATGGACTGACTTGGCCACTGCATATATAAAGCATCCCGAGATGTCTGATTCGATCCCATGGCACAATATGGGCTCATGATTGGGGTCTGATAGTTGACGGGAGCTTGAGCTACCGGCATCTGACTCGGCTGAGGAAAAACAGGATCATAATGCACAAATTGAGGCTGGAATTTCTGCATATTAAAAGGTGCTAAGCTGAAATGTTGAGCGCTTGGAAGGTTTTTAATATATCTGCACAGTTTCAAAAAGAGAGTAATTTTGATTACTTTCTAGACTGTTTGCACATAAATAGATGAAAGCATAGAGTCAAGGGTTGATGGACAGGAGATTTGTCAATCAAAGTGACTACATGCATTAGCTTTACTATGTTACATCCATACTCACCTAAAGATAGCATCTTTTCCCCCTTTACAACCATTCCTAGGTTATCTTCCATATTCAATTTTCTCTATTCAAAACTACGAATATTCAGTACTGAAAAAGTATGATGCTAAAAAGGGCTACAAAAGTTGAGCACCGTACATTGTAATGATCCAAAACATGAGGTGCAAATCAAGTGAAATTATTATCTTACGATGAAGTCTCATGAAAGTTCTATAAACTGAGAATGAGGAATGCTGCAATAAGTGTTAGAGCATCTCCAAGAGACTCTTTAAACATGAGATGTTCTCTATTTTAAAGAGTCAATATTTAAAATCATGTTTCAAGAGACTCTTTAAATTAACATTTTAATTTAGAGAGTGGGTTTGACCCTCCAAACATTTTAATTTGGAGAGTCAAACTCACTCTCTATAATTAAATGCATTCAAAGTGTTTCAATTTTCAAAGTAGAAAAACAATAAAATAATCTAAAGAAAAACTAGTTAAAATAAAAGATAAACAAAAATAATAAATATTTTTTGGGAGTAGTAAAATTAAGTGTTAAATATAAAGAGTTTGTTGGAATATTTCAAAATTTTAACTCTTTAACAATAAAGAGTCTATTAGAGATACTCTTAGGTTACCTCCACGAGTTGGGCCAAAGTCTCAAGTAAATGGGCTACCTCTTAATCAAGAATAAATGGGCTAGCATATAATCACGTGGGCTACTTAAAAGCAAAGCCACCTAATAACAATTTGGCCAAAACTCACATATCCATCAACAACAAATCCAACTCCAACTTAGGCCATCCAAAAGTGTTGGACCACAAGCAAAATTAACTTAATTAAGCTGTTTTTAGTGACCCCGAGTTATTTTTGGGTGATGAAAGAAGGGAAAATTCCACAATTAGTCCTTAATTTATTGTTCGAATAACAAGTTGGTTTTCGATTTTAAAAATTAACGAGTTAATAACCAAATTGCTATTTTTCAAATGTTGAAAATCAACTTATCGTTCAATCAATAATAAGTGGCTCGAGTGTACGAGCCAAACATAGACTAAGATTACGACTCTTGACAATAATTTATTTCCTTAGTGCTGAATGCTTGAGGTACCGCACCACCTGTGATAAGTTTTCATTATTTTCTATGTAACTAATTTGGATTCCAAATAACATGAATGAAGAAAAAAAAAATAGTGTAAATAGCAAAAAATGTGAAATGTTGTACTAAAATAGAAAATGTGTTGAATTAATATAATTTTCCATAATTAAAGAATTTTTATATGTTGAAAATAAAAATAAACATTTATTTTTGTCGTAAAAATCAAAAGAATTGAAAAAAAAAAAAGGTTGTGGAGAATGTGGATTTCACTTGTTTATATTCACAATTTATATATCACAATTTATATAGTATTAATTTTAGTTTAATGTCATCCCTTGAAATAAAATACGAAAATATTGGCGGACGATTCTACAAGTAATTCAAGTTTCAGTAATATTTGGCGACTTTAAATGTGTTGATATAATTAATTGTGATATATTATTTTACGATAACATTTGACAACTACCTTATTTATGTTAAACAAAAAATTGAAAAATACCCTCTTTTCTTACGTTTTGGATTTTTACCTATATACCTTGTTACTTCTTATTAAAATTAATTCATAAAAGGTAATACTTTTATATTAAAAATTAAAGAAAAAATGTAGTTTTACATTTTTACACGGGTTACATATTACGTTAAATATGTTACTTTCATTAAAATTCAGCATTTTACTGAATAGTGTGCTGTCTTATAATGTATTATGTTGTACTAAAAACCCAATGTTTTATTGGGATAAGTGATAACATGTTGTGTTACTATTGTTACGTTAAGAAACAACATTTTTACAAGAATAACATGTTATGTTATCTAATGTTACTTTTGATTATAAAAAAAATCAACTTTTGTAGGAGTATATATTGCGTTAACTCATGTTACGTTTATTAAGAAAACAATTTAAAATGTGACAATTATCAATCTTCACTAACAATCATGTGTACATAACAATGCAAATAAAGAGACATTATCAAATATGACATAATTTATATTGGTAATATGACGGGACAATTGCACAACTTCATTTTTATTATTACTAAGATAACGTTTCAAAATCTCCATGAAAGAGTTTAAAGCATGACCTATTCTCCATTAATAATAGGTAGTAACAAGGTGAAGTAGCAAGTAGCGACATCATATTTTGTTCACAGAGTGCAGCAACCATGAGGAATTCGGAAAAGAATTAGGGTTTTAAGAATTTAGTTCGGTGAGGAATAATAGTCTTTGACAATTTGAGATTGAATAACAATTTTAACCGTGTTATGATTTTGCCTCGTTAAAATGTAATTTTCCTTCCTTGATTTTAGGATATAATAATTCTTATAATCAATATAATAGAATTGATATTAAAATTAATAAAAATAGAAAATGAATTAAATTATACTATTCTTTAATAGCAATAAAACATCTAATCGATCGATACTTATCGGCAATATGACAATTAACAATATATTTCAATTTCTTAAAAGAAAAAAAAAGGGTCTTTACGTATATGCCCCATATTATGTTCCTCTTTAGTTTACTGGATTTAGTTAGAAAATTGAAATTTACCATTTATCCCTAAAAATAAAAGTAAATATACTTGAGCCATTACAATTAGTTGAGGACCATCTCATCTTCAGCCATTATGGGAATTTCAAACTCAAAAAATCCCAGGATCAGTGCGCCTAAACATTGAAAGTATCAAGAGTCGGTTTTCACAGTTTTACTAAAAACTTTCAATTTTCTGAGGAATCGTTGCTCAGCAATAGTTTATATGTTATAGGCTTCTGATTTAGGCTTCAGACTCTATACGAGAATGTTGTTATCAACTAGAGAAACTATGGTTTGCTGACCCGGTTCTGCCTTTCCATTGCTAGGATGAAGTCCGTCCATTTTGCCACGATCCAATTGGTCATTGTCATGTGTTTTCTACAACGTGAATTTATGCCGCAAGTGTACGGTATCAAGTTTTGTAATATAATGATTGAGTTAAGAGTGTCGAACCCACAGAGATTGTAATTCAATTTCTACCAAATACTATAATTGTATAACTTTTATTTTATTTAGACAAATGATGAATGGTTGAATGATTGTTTTATTTTAGACTTTTATTTGTGTTTATTGCCCTTTGTCTTCAGCCATTTTTCCCTTTTTCTTCCACAAGAGCCCTTCTAAAATTAGGTCTCCTCACTTATATTTTCAGTGTTTTAGAGTTTAGGGACGAATTAAAGTTGAATTAGGCCAAGAAAAGATTCCAAAAATATAAAACCACCTTTCTCGCATCCGGCGGCTCCTCAGCGCCACTATATGGGGGCTGCGGCGCCGCGTATTCTGTTGAATTTCAGAATTAGTGGCGCTGCGGCGCCCACCGTCCATAGAAAAATTGCACTGCGCATCCTTCAGTATTTGTATCAAACTTTTTATCTCGATATCCGATTGAGATTATTCAAGATGCGTTCGAAAGATAACTCAAAGGGCTACAACTTCACTTCAAAAATATTCTCCAATTAGATTATTTGCTATACCATATGTGGGTCTCAATATGAATGATTGTTTTATTTTAGACTTTTATTTGTGTTTATTGCCCTTTGTCTTCAGCCATTTTTCCCTTTTTCTTCCACAAGAGCCCTTCTAAAATTAGGTCTCCTCACTTATATTTTCAGTGTTTTAGAGTTTAGGGACGAATTAAAGTTGAATTAGGCCAAGAAAAGATTCCAAAAATATAAAACCACCTTTCTCGCATCCGGCGGCTCCTCAGCGCCACTATATGGGGGCTGCGGCGCCGCGTATTCTGTTGAATTTCAGAATTAGTGGCGCTGCGGCGCCCACCGTCCATAGAAAAATTGCACTGCGCATCCTTCAGTATTTGTATCAAACTTTTTATCTCGATATCCGATTGAGATTATTCAAGATGCGTTCGAAAGATAACTCAAAGGGCTACAACTTCACTTCAAAAATATTCTCCAATTAGATTATTTGCTATACCATATGTGGGTCTCAATATGAGACTAAAATTTTGGAGTATAACTTTTCGGTTGGAAATTGATTTGTGATCATATTTTGACTAAATTTGATCCATTTGACATATTTCCTCATCCAACTGGCCATTAACGCTCTCAAATCTTCATCATGAGGACCGGCACAATTTTTGTGTATTTGCACTTTAGTCCCCGAACTTTAGATCTTTTACAATTTAGCCATTTTCTCCAAAATTGTCAACTTTTGCTTATTTTCTTCAATCTCACCAACCTACATCACAATATCAAAACACACATAAAAACACTCTAAAACTTTCTCAATGATAACAAAATAATGAATTAAGTGGCATCAATATCATGAGTGTGGAGCACTCATCAGTCATTGTGTGTTAACAAGTAAGTATTTAACCCGAGTGACAAATATGGCGGTTCCAACGACCTAATACTGGTCCAAGAAGTGCAACCAATTTGTTAAGGACATGACGAAAAATCATGTTATAATGTATTTTGGCTATCTATTATTAGTTCCCCATCAAAGAGAAGTCCAAATCATGTATGGATTGTGAGCTTTGTGTGAGTGACTAATTTAATTTTAATATTTCGTATATGATGGTGCTAAATATTTCTAAATCAATTACTAAGTTATATTGAATCATTTCATTTGAGATTTATATTGATTAGATTTTTATTAGATTTTGATAAATGTATGAATGAAAAGTTGTATATATTATTAAAATTAATTGTTGATGTTGACTTATAGTTTTTTTTCGAGTAAATCAAATAGAGGATAAATGAATGAAAGATGGTAACATGTTAAAAAAAAAACCCACAAATTCCTTAAAGGGGAATTTGGTCATTTAGCCTGGTTGGACAATGTAATTGATGAAATGGCTTATGCCCAAAAATAAAAACAAAAAAATAAAGCAAAATAATTTAGTTGGCAAAATGAAAAAATTCTCCTTCAATTATCAACTCAAAAATCTTCAATTTTTCTCATCATCCCGTCATTTCTCCTCCAAATTCACCGTAAAACCCTAGTTTCTATTTTTTTTTTTCTTTTGAAAATAACATCTTCTTCCCCTTTTTATTTTCTTCAATTTTAGGTCCTCTAAATCACAATCTCCCAGTTCATTCTCTTTGGCCATTGTTCTTATTGTCCAAAATTTATGTTCNCAATTTTAGGTCCTCAAAATCACAATTGCCAATTTTATTCTCTTCACTCATTGTTCTTGCTACCCAAAAATCATGTTCTTTATTATATTCTTCACTTATTTTTGGAATTTTTTAAGCATTTGAATAAGAGTGTGATTGGCATATCATCTACATTGAAAATCATTTTACATTTGAAGAAAGAAGAAAGACAATTTTAGAAATTTTATGTAGTTTGTATTTTTATTATTGAATATAGTATTCAATAATATTTAGTTGGTGTTGTTTTCGTATTTAATGTGTTTTTTATATTGTCTACAACCATTGGATGATAATGACAATCTAATTGCTATTTGAAATGTAGAAAACCATTCCAATCGTTATCCATTACGTAAAACGACACTATAGTCGTTATCTACTGTGGTTTGATTTTTTCAACAAAATGACTTCTAATAATGGACCCACTAACATATATAACACATAAAGATTGGCTGTCACAAAAAAAATGTTTAAATGACATAACTTTTATATTATTGAAATGGTGAAATCACAAGTTGTCACAATCATACGTGTCGATTAAGTTAATAACATATCTGTCAACTTATGTACGTGTTATGTGCATATTACAACATAAATAAGTTTCACTCATTATTTTTTAGGCTACGAATGGGTCTTGACTGCTTATACTAGTGTCTATACACGTAACATCACAAGTGTTGTTTTCATGACCAATAACGACACTTATGTCATTCCGAAATTTTCACTTATATATATATTTTAACAAAACAACCTCTTATAATAGACTCCCTAACTATATAACATAGAAAGTTTGACAATGTCATAAATAACATAAATAAGTTCCATTTATTGGTTCTAGGGCACGGATAAGACGCTACGACTTATACTCGTGTTTACAAATATAACGGCATGAGGGTCATTTTCATCTCAGTAATGACACTTGCACCATTCTGTTAATTTTTCCTACATTTTGATTTTTTTTAATGCAAAGACATCCAATAATGTACCCCCTTATGTATGTAAAATATAAAGGTAGACCATGTAACAAAAAATATAGAAATGACAGATTATATGTAATCCAACAACAGACCTCTAACATATTTTTGTCGTGATTATTTTACATATTAGGTTGTGGGTTCTTCACAGTGAAGCACATTGAATTTTTACAAGCTCGGTTCAATAAAGATTTGATTTGCCAGAATATATGTCCACTTGGAAGAACTTAGTTGCGAAGAAATTTGCATGACACTTTGATCCGTAAATTTAGTTAAATTTTTAAAATTATTTTTTGTCATTATTTTTTAAGAGATTGATTTTTTAGTTGTACGTATTCGATTTAAGTTAAATGTTGTATGTGTAGTTATAGTGTTGATGCCTTTGAAGTTAAATGTTTGTGTTTCAGTTGTACATTTCTTTTCATTTTGTTGTTATCCCATGATAACGACACATGTGACATTATTAGAGATATAAGCATCAATGAGAATGACACATGTGTCGTTACTGAACTTATAAAGTATGAGAATGACAAAGTGCCATTACGAAGTGTCCATGAGAACGACACAAATGTTGTTTTGGACTTATAAAGGTCCATAAGAACGACACAAGTGTCATTACTGAATTTATAAACATCCATGTCTCGAGAGTAACAACTTGAACTTGTTCATGTTGCAAGATGCATGATAAGTATATAAAAATTTGATAGATATCCTCATTAGCTTAATCGATAACAAA
The DNA here is from genome assembly GCA_912172775.2 of Fraxinus pennsylvanica. Classification (NCBI taxonomy): domain Eukaryota; kingdom Viridiplantae; phylum Streptophyta; class Magnoliopsida; order Lamiales; family Oleaceae; genus Fraxinus; species Fraxinus pennsylvanica. The sequence continues at coordinate 21,863,151 of OU503051.1, forward strand.
ACAGCACTTGTGTCGTTCTGTTAGTGAACATGAGTATAAGTCGCCTGACCCGTCTGTGTTTTGAGAACCAATAATTTAAACTCATTTAAGTTGTGAGATTGACAAAAGTTGAGAGATGCGTAATTCATTATATTTTCTAACTAATTAATACAATGACTTGTAATTTCACCAACTCAATATCATATAATCTGTGTCCAGTCAACCGTTCTTTATCATATGATTAGCCTATCCGACTTTCTTCAGTTAGGAGGTCCAATACTTGAAATCTTTACATTATAAGATAAACAAAATATAAAAGAAATCAACAGAACAACACAAGAGCTGTCATTGAAATGAAAATGGCCATTGTGTCGTTCTCTCTATAAACACGACTATAAGCATCAACAACTCTTCTGTGCCCCCAAGAAACTAAAAACTTGAACTTATTTAAATTGTAAAATGGACATGTCGTTTTAAAAAGGTTAGAGATATGCTCATTAATTATATTTTCTAACAAATAAATACAATGACTTGTGATTTCACTAAATTGATATCATATAATCTTTGTCAATTCAATATTTATAAACACGAGTATAATCAGTTATGGCTTATCTGTGTCCCAATAACTAATAAGTGGAATTCATTTTCGTTTCAAGATGTACATGATGTGTACAAAAGTAGAGAGAGATGCACATTACTTAATTGACATGAATTGGTATGATGTCTCGTGTTTTAACCAATTCGATAACATATAATTTATGTCATTTGGATAATTCTTTGTCATGTTGTCAATATCTATGTCTTACAATTGTTAGGGGATACATTGTTGGATGCCGTTGCATTGAAAAAAAAAATCAAAACATAGGAAAAATCAACAAAACAACACAATGTTGTTACTGAGATGAGTATAAGCATCAACGTCTTATCCATGCCCTAAGAATCAATGAGGAAACTCATTTACGTTGTAAGATGGACATGATAGGTATAAAATTGGAGAGATATACTAATTACTTAATCGACGTTAATCAGTAGGATGATTTGTACTTTCACCAATTCGATAACATATAATTTATGTCATTTCGAACGTTCTTTATCACATGATCAATTTTTATATCTTACATATATTAGGGGGTCCATTGTTGGAGGTTTTTAAGTTGAAAATAAAAATAAAAATATAGAATAGAACTACACAAGTGTCTTATGCACATGAAAACGACATTTATATTGTTATGTGTAAATACAGGTATAAGCAACCACGTCACATCAGTGCCTCGGGAAGCAATAAGTGAAACTTATTTATGTTATAATATGCACATAACATATACAAAGTTGAGAGATATGCTCAATAACTTAATTAACACATATAAAAAGAATGAATTGTGTTTTCACCATCTCGATATTATAAAAGCTATGTCATTTCAACTATTTTTTATGACATGGTTAACATTTCTATGTCACATACATTGGAGAATCTATTATTAGAGGCCGTTTCATTGAAAAAAATAAAAATATTGGTGAAAACTTCAGAACAACATAAGTGTCGTTAATGGACATAAAAAGACACTTATGTTGTTATATGTGTAAACATGAGTATAAGCAGCCATGACCTATTCGAGCACTGAGAAATAATAAGTGGAACTTATGTTGTAATATGCACATGACATGTATAAAAGGTCGGAGATGTGCTCATTAACTTAATCGGTACATATGAGCATGATAACTTGTGTTTTCACCATTTTGATAATATAAAAGTTATACCATTTCTTTCATCTGTTATTTATGACATTGTCAATCTTTCTGTATCATATACGTGAGGGAGTCTATTATTAGAAGTCGTTTCATTGCAAAAAATCAAACTACAGTAAATAACGACAATTGTGCCATTTTGCGTAACATATAACGACTGTAGTGACGTTCTACATTTCAGATAATAGCTGGATGTTATTATCATTCAATAGATTCAGACAACACAAAAAACACACTTAGGCACCGTTTGGTAACCATTATTCTAGAAAAAAATGTATTCTTTGTGTCAAATCACACCTTTTTTGTGGTTGAAAATGAAGGAAAAGTTATTGATGTGATGGAAAATATTATTTTATTGATGAATGTGTGGTTGAAAATTAGTAGAAGAATGAGAATGAAAAAAAGAATGGTTACCAAACGGTGCCTAAATACAGAAATAACACGAACTAAGTGTGTGTTTGGTAGGGATTTTTTGGGGGAAGAATTGATTTTGAATAGTGATATGATGGGAAATGTGTGGTTGAAAAAGAAGATAAAATTATTGATGTGATAGAAACTATTATTTTATTGAAAAATGTGTGGTTGAAAATGAGAATTGATTTACTGTTGAAAATGAGAATTTTTACCAAACATACCATAAATATTATTTAATACTTTATTCAATAATAAAAGTACAATTTACATGAAATTTCTAAAATAATCTTTCTTCTTCATATGAAAATGAGATTTTTCAATGTAAATAATATGTTCATCTAACTCTTGTTCAAATATTCAAAACATATTCAAAATAGGTGAAGAATATAGTGAATAACGGGATTTTAGAATACTAATCACGGTAGCTGACAAGAAAAAAAGGGGGCAATTGTGATTTTGGGACCTAAAATTAAATTGGGGAATTAATTGAATTGATAAGGGTGTTAGGATCTTTTCCCATGATGATGGTATTTATGACATTTGACTATGTTTGTTTATTGTATTTTCTAATAGAAGACCATTCGACCAAAAAACATTGAGCAAATGTTGCCCTTGTTTGGTACACATTAAGACCCTGTCCGGTGAAGTTTTTTGGGTGATTTTTCATCAGAAATCAAATCGTTGGGCTGCAATAATTGACTTCCACTCTCTCATGCGGGCCACACTAACATTCTATTTTCTGATTTTAATTCATGAAAAATCAGGAACAGACACCCCCTAAAATTTTCATTCTCACTCTTCTACTAATTTTCAACCACACATTTTTCAATAAAATAATATTTTTCATCACATTAATAATTTTTCTTTTTTTTTTTCAACCGCACATTTTTCATCAATCTACTATTTCAAAATACATTCTTCCATAATAATGTGGCTCAAACACACTCGTTATTTAACCAAATAAATTGTTTGACTAGGCTATTTAACAAGGATAAAACTGTTTGTACACTAGATGTATGTACATCTGTCTCACATGAATAGTGTGCGCGAATATTTTATTGTGTGTGAGACTCCTCCATGTAAAGGAGTGTAAAAAATTGTGTGAATGATTACGTATGTAGCACGATTGATTTAACAAATGCTCCCTTCTTCAAATATCACTCTATAGGCCCATTTGCGATCTACTCGGTCCGTTTCTTAGTATTTCAGCGTTAGGAAATACGAACTTTCCAAATCTGAGCCGTCGTTGCCAAGCTGAAACCTTTCCCTACCAAAGATTCAACTTTTCACTCGCTAGGGTTCAATTTTACTTTTCACTCTCGCACCACAAATACACATTTCCCCCCTTACCCAATTTTAAATTATTACTAATTTATAATTTTCATATACTAGAGCACAAGAAATTGATTGAAATTTGGGGGAAAATGGTGGGGAAAAACGAGAGTGGCAGTGGCAGTGAGAAGCACTTGGATTTGTTCTTGAAGATTGGATTAGATGAAAAGACTGCAAAAAACACCTTAGCTAATAATAAGGTCACTTCTAATCTCACCGCCGTCATTCATGAGGTATGTATATGGCATTTTTCGTCATTCATGAGGTATGTATATGGCATTTTTTTCTGGGTATTTTATTGTTAGTCCATGTTGAGTTTTGTTAATTTAGTTCGAGAGTGGGTGAATTTCTGCTGGCTTGCTGGGGAAGATTAAATGAAATGAATATTTTAAATCTGAAAAATTAATTTTAGTTAATTGGATTGAAGGGTTTTGTTTATCGGGTATAAATTTATGTACGCGTATGTGATACATCTGAGTATGTTATTATTTGCATGTTGATTTCTTTTTCTAGTCAGAGAGTTGCATAACTTTAACTAAGCATCTGGGAAAATAGAAAAAAATGAACTGAAAACTATTATTTGTTTAATTAGGTTAATAGGGTATAAATGTTTTCGGCATAGCTATGCAAATATATGTACTATAAGCCTATGTATCAATTGTTTGTGCAATTTTTGTTATTCTACAAACTGGGGAAACTTTACTGTATCACGTGTGTGGCTTAAAGGGCACATGTGGCCTTTCTAAAATGGAATTCCAGGAAGGAAAAATGGTTTGAGATTTAGACTTTTAGTGCAAGTATCTCTACTATGAGCATGTCTATATTAGTTTTAGTTGACTCATGTACTAGTGCTTGGCTCAACATAAACTTGAGAACATTTTGGTTTCTGTTCTGGACAGGATTTATAATTTAACGTAAAGATAAAGAAAGGAGCTTTCTGAAAAAATATGCAGAAGCATGCATGCATGATACCACTAGACGATTGAGTGAATCAGAAAATTTTAATATGCCTGTGTTTTATTAGATGGGAGATAATTTCATGAAAATAGAAAAGGGAAAAACAATGAAATACTGGGGAAAATCAAATTTGTTGATTTTCATTTTCTTTCTTTCCCTGTAATTATTCCTATTTTTTTTTTGGCTTTAGGCTCTTTAATTCCTATTAAGGATGCTCATATATCTGTTCTATAGGAGTTGGGTAGTTACATAAGTTAATTTAAATATTGTATTTCAGGCAGCTGTAACTGATGGGTGTGATCGGACAGTTGGAAATCTTCTTTACACAGTAAGCTTGTATTTATTTTTGCACTTGGGTTCTTCAGGTGCAGAAGTTCCCCCCCCCTTCCTTTGATGATGTCCTTTAAGGGGAGCTCGTGGCATTATCCATTAATCATCATTCATATCTTGATGCTTAGAATAGTTATAACACATCATCAAGAAGACCTTACCCCTAATAGGCCTCCTAGTATTAATGTTGTGTTATTGAGTATTTTTATGAACCTCAGGAATATCCTTACACATCTTTGGGAAGAATTTAGTCTTCATTTTAACTATGGCTTTTTATTTTTGTGGTATAGGATATCTCATATGAAAAATATAACACATTTTCTTCGTAGGTTGCGACGAAATTCCCCTCAAATGCACTTGTACATCGACCTACCTTGCTTAAATACGTTGTTTCGTTAAAGGTTTGTGGCTCAGTTTCTCTGCATTGTATGCTGATTGTCACTTCCTCTTGAGGTTTTTTTTCCTAAGTAGCTAGATATTGCCAGCTACCTGTCAGTTGAAAATTCTCTTAATGACATTAAGAGAGCAATTTACCTGTACAGATTAAGACTCCTGCTCAGTTGGAAGCTGCCCTCTCATTTCTTGATGCTACTGCTTCTGATAACTTGAAAGTCAATGATTTTGAAGCTGCTTGTGGTGTTGGTATGAGATTATTATTCTTCCTTTTGTTTGTTATTAAGCCTTGGGTTTTATACTTGAGATTTTGGATGCAACTGTTATCCATAGACTTTGAATTATCCTCAAATTTTTATCCTTTTTAGTGAACTTCTACTTTGATGATACTGACGTAGCGAGTAATGCAACTGCAATATTTTTTGCTTATAAATCTACAACATGAATGTTTTGAGAATGCTTTATTTCTAGTTTTTTTAATGCATGCTTTCCAAATTTTTATAAAATAAATTTTGGCATTTCAAATGTTTTCTTAGTATTAAAATTCTGAAAATTGTTCTTTTGTGTATATGTAGGAGTTGAAGTTTCTATGGAAGATATTGAAAGTGCTGTTAATGAGATTTTTGAGGAGAACGAAGCTGTTATTTTGGAGCAGCGTTATCGAACAAATGGTTGGTATTACCTTTTCATAGTCTGCACAAAAGATGGAATATAATTTCTTTAAAATTGTTTAGTTGGAAATAGAAAATAAACAAGATATTTATTTGCCTAGGCTGAATGGTTGATTGGAAAAATGAATCCAAACTATTAAATTTAGATAAAGACAGGATGCCTGAGATTTCTATGGTATATTTCTAAAGAAAATTGGAGTAGATATTAATTGGAAATGATACAAGCATGATTTAAGTCCAAATACTTTAAAGGATCAACCCTCTTACAGAGAGAAGGCGAAAAGTGAATCTTGACCTCTAATCTATATAAGGTCTGTGAAGAAGGAAGGCACTTTGTTTAGATGTTAGTCTATGGATTTGGGAATGCATGTCTATTTCCTACTGATTAAAATTCTGCCAGATAGGATCATTTTTATGTTTTATTTTCCTTTATCATTTTTGTGTTTTACTTGATTTCTTACTAGTTCTTTCTAATTCTTTTTTCCTTCAGCCTTGATCTTTTACTGGTAAATGGTTTCTGTAATGCCTTAGCCGCAACCCTGTAATATTTCAGTAGTACAAAAAAAAAAAAATGAATGATGAAATTCTGCCACGTAGTTGAATATCTTGATTTACTCTTCAACCCACCACCCGGAAAGGTAGAACTAACTAAAGATAGAAAAGAGAAGGTGTTATATATGTGGCTCATATAGAGTGGACCACAAGTTTATAAAATACATCATTTGGATTTCATTTTTTCCCATATACAACTATTTTCTTGCCAGCTTTGAGCGTATTGCTTATTGAATGTGAAAACAGTATGGGAAATGGTGGAATGATGCTCTGAAAATGATTATCTATTCATCTAATATATTAACAAAACTTTACCTGGCTTTTTTCACTCCTTTTTTAAAACGTTGACCAGCCTTTTTGATCTACTATTCTGCATGCAGTCGGTGAATTATTTGGTTATGTTCGAAAGAAGCAGCCGTGGGCTGATCCGAAGATTGTCAAGGTAATTGTTGACATCTGCTTTATCTTCTCTTCCTTAACTCTCATATAAAGAGTCTGGATTATGCAAGAGTAAACTGGAAGTTTCTCTTTAGTTATTATAATGCCTTTTTGCTTACCTTGTCATTTGCTGGCATCAGCAACTCATTGATGCAAAATTGTATGCCCTACTTGGTGAAAGAACTGCCGCAGACAATGAGAAGCCCGTGAAAAGGAAGAAAGAGAAGGCTGTTAAAGCTGAGGTCAGTTTAATTGTTCTATTTGAAGTTTTTTTTTTTTGGGATCATATTATAATATGTTGTCAACTGGTCTTTTGAAATTTTCGAGTGTTAGTAGATTCCATAACCAGTGAGATGTTCGTGGATGTTCTTCAGGACTTGTAGTTCTAATTTGTTTGTTATTTCATCTTGTTGACATATGCCATTGAAATATATTGCCAGATCCAAATTGGTCATTTCTCTGTTGCTGTCTTATTATTTATGAACGAAACACTGTCTTGGGACTTTGATATATGAGTGGCAGGCTGTTTCTTTTGCTGTCTTCTGTTTCAATTTACTCAGGACAAAGCAATTGTTGAAGAGACAGCAAAACCATCTGAAGAAGAAATTAATCCATTTTTAATATTTCCTTCACCAGAGGAAAACTTTAAGGTACCAAACTTCTATGCCGCGCCCTTTGTTGTATGATTAGCTTCACATTCTTTCATTTTATACAGATTCTTCTTCCGGCTCATGTTGCAATTTGAACAAACAAATAATTTGATGTCGTACGTCACATGACTCTAATTGATATCATCAGGATGATTAACAATTGTTCATCATTTCATAGGCTTTGCCCAAGTAATGTCTAACATGAATACAATATATTATCTAGCTACTGGGATATTCTCATTTTTTTTCCCATTTTCTGGGCTTAGTGTTGGGGATTTTCGCTTAGTTCATTACTGTCAGATGCCATTCCAGGATTCTTGTTAATCTGTGTGCTAGCCGCTTCTCTTAGGTTCTATATGTCCAACTATGGTAAGAGGCTTCACATCATATGCTTGTCATAGCCAAACTATTGAAATTTTTAAATATTTAAGCATATTTGTTTTCGACATTACATTTTCTCGGCTACCCAGAGTTGAGCATTCAACTTCTTATACAGTCAACCACCTGCTGGCTTGCTGCTATTTAATGCTCATCTACGTGGTTATTAAGCCCCTGTTTGACGGCCATTTTTAATGCTCATCTACGTGGTTTTTAAGCCTCCTTCCATTAGTACAGAAACTTTTTGGGTTTATATAAAAATATTTTATTGTAAGAATGTGTGGTTGAAAATGAGTATGAGAAAAAAAGAGATTTGGAAGAACGGATACCAAATAGGGGCTAAATTTCTCGCTTGCTTCTAGGTACATACTGAAATATATTTCAGTTAAAATGAGTATGAGAAAAAAAAGAGTTTTGGAAGAACGGATACCAAATAGGGGCTAAATTTCTCGCTTGCTTCTAGGTACATACTGAAATATATTTCAGTGATCGTCCTGTTCTAAGAGCTTGCAATTCAAAGGAAGTACTTGAAAGACATTTGAAGGTGACTGGAGGAAAAGTTTTTACACGCTTTCCGCCTGAGCCTAATGGATATTTGCACATAGGTCATGCCAAGGTGATCATATTTTCAAGATAATCTGCTGGATATCATATAATATTTGAAATTGTCTTACTCTTTATCTTGTACCAATTGCATAGGCCATGTTTGTGGATTTTGGCCTGGCAAAAGAGAGAGGTGGATGCTGCTACCTGAGGTCGGAATTGTTTATTTACTGCTTTTTTTTTTTAACATAATAATATTCTGCTTAAATATATTTTTGTAAATTTATTGTTATTTATCCAACTCTGTCACAATGAAGTGTAGATACAGTTTTTATTGAACTGGTTTAGGTCTTCTTTTTCTTCCTCCAGTTCTTCCTATTAATGGAACTGAGGAACTCCTTGCTCTGAATAAGGCTCTTCTTCAAAATCAGCAGATTGAGATTATCATTGATGTCTCATATAGTCCTTGTAAAGGCCCTAATGTGAAACATATGTTGATAATCACCAACACTTTTACCTGCAGTTTGTGGCTTCTTGTGTCAACCCAAGCATCTGTTACTGGATTTTTAAGTTGTTTATGGAAATATTTCTTACCTTTTGTATGCTTTGTCATATTGGAATCAACAAACAACAAGAAGGGTGCAATTTCATCTTTATATAGGTGGGAGAGAAGTAGTTGGGGCTGAAGGTAATATGGGTACCATTGACCCATTATGGATTTACTTTATATGTAAAGCTAATGGAAGGAAGCTTCAGTTGACATAACTGAGCCACTAAAATCTAATGAATAATTGGCATTGCTGGAAAAAGATGCTTTTTTGTGGGAAGTAGAGTTGCCATTAAAATTTGAGGAAGCTTAATTTATCCTTTTGGTTGACTCAGTTTTGTGATTCAACTCCTCATTTATTGGTATAATAAAATTACACTTCATTTGTGTTCTCACAGTGGAGCTTATTTTTGCTCATGCGATTCCTTCTACTCCTTCTAGCCTAAGTATTACTGATTATCTGCTGCTGTACATTTGAAGTTTGGATGTTATTGCATGCCTTTGCCATTCTTTCAACTTGCTAGCTTGCTTACCACTTTTTGTCCTTCAGCTTAGACAGATGCTATATCAGTATCTGTAAGGTTCCCATCCCCGTATGGAGACTTGACACCTTTTCAGAAGCCTAGAACTTACCTCAGGCGCTCCAAGGTCCATAAGGTTGTTGCTTAGTGTGGGAAGGTGATTTGGAAGCTTCCTTGTGGCATTAAGAATCATAAATCCTATATTCCCCCATCTAAACTCCAAGATCTCTAAGGTTGTTGCTTGCATTCATATCAAATCTCATGTCCTAATGTCAACTCCACCAAACCTCAGTCCCTCAAAATTCCCAACAATAAGATAATGTCCTTGTAATATTCTGAAATTATCTTCACCTAGCGAAAGAGGATTGTGGGGTAAGAATAAAATTATTGAAACAAGGTAATAACACAAGAATAACTATTTAGGCCCTGTTTGAGCCACATTATTTTTTTCATTCTTATTCTTCTAATTTTTAACGACATATTCTTCAATAAAATAATATTTTTCATCATATCAATAACTTTTCCTTCTTTTTCAACCACATATTCCCCGTCACATCAACAGTAAAAATGCATTCTTTTCCAAAAATGTGCACCAAACGGGGGCTTAATGATTCTTACTGTTTCTTAGATTTATGGACTCAATCAGTCAAGGGGGATCAACTGGGAATGATTTTTTTGTTGTTCAAGGTCCCTGCTGAATGAACTTGTAATTCGATCTATGTTTTTTTTGTAGCTGATTCCAGGTTAATGAGGGGGATTGTGGTAAGTTGAATACTAGAGTAAATTTTTTATCTTATCTTGATGAATGGACCCTAATACACATTTTGTTAGTGGTGGCCTGCTCTCTAGTTTCGAAGCACCTAACTACTTTAGATCTTTCAATGAACTCAACGGAGTGGAGAAAAAGATATGGATCAGTCATCAAAGCACTCAAAATATTTGGCAAAACATTTGCTTCCCTTTTCTCCTCAAATTCGAACACTCTTCCCATACAAAGGGCGGAGCCAAGAGGGGCATTTTTTTTTAAAAAAAATATTGGGGTGATATGTAGATTTTTTTTTCCAATATTTATTTATTTATTTTTTACCTTAAGAAATATAATTGGGCCTTCCCAAGTCTGCTCCCCTTCCCTCCTCCCCTGCTTACACATGACAAAATGTAGTTGCTTTCTCATGCGGGAAGCTTCATACTTAATGAACTCCAAACGTAATTAGTTTCTAAAAACTCATTCCCCAGTCCTCCCCCATGCACAAGATGCAATGAATGCCTCAACCAGCACGCTTGTTGCTGCCCAGTGCCCACTGGTGTGCTTGCCATGGATAGTGTCGCCAGGCCAACAAGTGACCCGGGAAATACTGCCAGATGAGTGTCTGGAATTGCATGCTTAGACTTTGTATTTTCTTTGAAAGTCTTAGTTTGGCATTGTCATAAGGTATAATTTATATTGTTGAAGTTCGTAATGTTATACTGGCGTATGACATAATCTATCAAACTTAGAGTAACCACAGTGGGGTAAAGGGAAGTTGTCTTGTGTTTGATTGAAATTGTAAAAATTGGTAAATAAGAATAATTGATGTATCTTGGAAACTAGTTGATAATTGATATTAACGTGAAGGTAAGTGCAGTTCATTTATGCCAAACCATTGTTTGATTATTCTACAATATCTGAACATAAATCTTTGTAGAGTTAATTTGATTTATTCTTATATAGCAAAACTCAAAAAATATCAGAAGTCTGTTTCCTATTTGGCCACCTGTTTTGAACCGACAAAGTATGAAGATTTCCCCCTATCATCTAAATAAATTGTCTTGTAGGTATGATGATACCAACCCTGAAGCTGAAAAGAAAGAATATATTGATCATATCGAAGAAATTGTTAGTTGGATGGGGTGGGAACCTTTCAAGGTATAGTTTTCTCTTAAAATGTTGGACAATTTCTTGTCTTAGTGATGTCTAATATATGTTGAAATGTTACAGATCACTTACACCAGTGATTATTTTCAAGAACTCTATGAATTAGCAGTGGAGCTGATAAGGAGAGGCCATGCTTATGTTGATCACCAGGTCATTTTCCTTATCTTGGTCCGTATAGATGATATTCATCATCTGGTTCTCTATTTTCACCATTCTCTTGTTACCTTACACTGATAAATTGTTGACTCGACCTATTCACCAAGTTTTGATATAAAGCCACGGTTTGGTTTGGATTAAAATTAGATTTTTAGTGGATTTTGATATAAAAAGTCGATGAAATGTATGGTTGGAAAATTGAAAAAAGTTGTGAGTTCCATGAAATATGTAGTTGAAAATACGAGTTTTAGGAAACGGGAGCCAAATAGGGGCAAAATATTGTTATAATGAGTGCAGTGACGGATTTAGGATCTCGAGCGAGTTAGGAAGGTCGTTGACCGACTTATCCCATCATCTAATACCAATAAAGATTTATGTCTTATTTATGATATTTTTTAATAATCCGAGAAAATTATTTATGGCGTGAGTTATAACTTATATCTAACTCATAGGTTGTGTGAGCAATTTTTCTTTCATTTTAACCAAAAATCACTGAGAAATAATAATCACTACAAATTTCTATTTTTAAATGAATATGAACCACGTTAATCATAGCATCATTTCACAAAGTTGTTGCCCACCTGCAAGTTTTTGTCAAGTTTAAATTCAATAATTATATGTATGGGTTAATTTCACAAATGGTCATTGAACTTACGCAAAAATAAAAAAACGGTCACTGAAGTTCAAAACTTGCAAAAACGGTCATTGAGGTTTCATGCGCTTTCACAAACGGTCACTGGAAGACCGTTATGCCTTTAATTCAAACATAAAGGACCAAAGTGAACACAGCCGGATTTTGGACAGTTTGGAGGTGCCAACTTTGGACCACCATAACTCCGTCCTCCGACCACCTTTTTCCACGGACCAATATGCCATTTTGAAGCCCTCAATGCCCTTTTAACAATCCACCCAACCACTGGCCGTGATCCCGTCGGAATTGG
>OU503051.1:21875866-21890784 GCA_912172775.2 Fraxinus pennsylvanica
TGTCTGGTTGGGTTGTGAAGAGGGAATTGAGGGCTTCAATTTGGTATATTGGTCCATGGCAAAGGGGGGTCGGAGGACGGAGTTATGGTGGTCCAAAGTTGGCACTTCCAAGCTGTCCAAAATCCGGCTGTGCTCACGTTGGTCCTTTATGTTTGAATTAAAGGCATAACGGTCCTCCTGTGACCGTTTGTGAAATCGCATGAAACTTCAGTGATCGTTTCTGCAAGTTTTGAATTTCAGTGACCGTTTGTGAAATTAACCCTTATATGTATTTTATTATAGAAAGCACTTATACATGCAAGGCCACTCAATAATATTTTATTTACTCAAATAAGCACTCACATGCTACTAATTTCACTTTCACTCACTGTAACTAGTAACTACTACTCCTCTCACACACACCACTCATGCATATATCCTGTCTCTCTTCACTCATACATATTACAAGTACATGGAACTCATATTTATAAAAGCTATTCTTCGGTGGTGGTTGATCTCTCCATCTAGATATATCCATACATGGCGGTGCTATAATTCTCAAGCAATTGGTCTTCTAGCTTTTTCTAGGCTTGGTTGGCTGCACAGGCAAAATCTAGAATATGACTAAATAATTTTCTAAGCCAAGTCGGTGTTGATTTCCTCAGTTTTGGCCATGTCGTATTTTTTTTTTAAAAAGGGCGAATTTTTTTTTATTCCAGCGAAGCCAGCACGGGTGGCCGACTGTGCTTGCCGGGTGCTGGCTCCGCCGGTGAGTGAGTGCACATGTTTTGTTATGCTTAGCAGTGAGCATAAAATTTAATGTGCGGTTAGTTGTTATTTTGTCCACGTATGAAATTCAATTGTGAATAAGTATGCGTTTGATACTTTGTATAGACGCCTGAAGAGATAAAAGAGTACAGAGAAAAGAAGATGAACAGTCCTTGGAGAGATCGGCCGATTGAAGAATCACTAAATCTGTTCGATGATATGAAGCGGGGAGTGATTGAAGAAGGCAAGGCTACATTGAGAATGAAACAAGACATGCAGAGTGATAACTTTAATATGTATGACCTTATTGCTTACCGTATCAAGGTATGTGTTCAACTCCGAAAGTTACTGACTTTGAAATGCAAACAAGTTGCTAACAAACTAGTTTTACTTTCAATTTTTCAGTGTACTCCTCATCCACACGCTGGAGACAAATGGTGCATCTACCCAAGCTATGATTATGCACATTGCATTGTAGATTCTCTTGAAAACATAACGCATTCGGTATGTCAGCATGCTTTGGTACTTACAGATAATTTACATTCTCTTTTAATTGGAAGCATCTCTTAGTCAATTTTATCCATTTTTAATGAAAATTATTAAAGAACTCAAGGCTCACTTGTATGCTGACCGATGGGCTGTTCACAACTCAAGCATCTCTTATATGTATGCTGATCGATGGGAATGATTGATATGATTGTACTGTGCAATCTGATTACGATTATTCAAAACTAAAAAGGATGTGAATGTATGAAGGGGTGAAGTTTCTTCATAGACTATGTTGTGTTATTGGACATTGATCCCGCTTATTTTTCCTATTTATACTTCTTCCATTTTTTGGGGGCGGCAGTTATTTAGTAAAGGAACAGTGGTTCAGTTTTTTGTCTGGCTGAAGAAACTTGTTTCTAAAAGAATCATGTTATGCATAGATTGCCAACTCTTAAGGCTCTATCATGTATTGGTTGGGTCCTGAATCTATGAAGATGATCCTGTCAACAACTCTCTCTCATAATTTTCTCTGTTATCATGATAAGCACTAGTGAAAAGAAAACTGCTTTGAGTTTGTATACTGTTGTACCTTATCATAAATGGAGTTTAATTGTTCTATGCAGCTTTGTACTCTCGAATTTGAGACACGACGAGCATCATACTACTGGTTATTGGATGCACTTGGCCTTTATCAACCTTATGTATGGGAGTACTCCCGATTGAATATCACCAATACGGTGATGTCTAAGCGTAAGGTGTGTTGAAGGTTTGAGTGTTGACATTGATTATAATGCTTGGTCGGTTTGAATTATATATACTCATCTTTCTGAACTGATACTTGAGATGTGTTATTGCAGTTAAATCGTCTTGTAACACAAAAATGGGTTGATGGTTGGGATGATCCCCGTCTAATGACGCTCGCTGGACTGCGACGTAGAGGGGTAACTGCAACTTCCATAAATTCTTTTGTCCGAGGAATTGGAATCACCAGAAGGTTGAGTTTCTTTTATAAATTTCTCTGTTGTGCTTCCCAATTAAGCTTTGCTCTCTAACAATTGTATTAATTCCCGGTATTGCAGTGACTCTAGTATGATACGTTTGGATCGCCTAGAGTACCACATAAGGGAAGAACTGAATAGAACAGCACCCCGCACAATGGTTGTACTAAACCCACTTAAGGTTTGCATCATGCTAATATATATGTATGTCAGTGTAAATTTACGTATTCCATATAGCCCACACTGACAAAATATGTATGTAAGAATGCTTGGGAACCAAATGAGAACTTTGAACCAACACTTACCTGTATATCAGGTTGTCATTACAAATTTGGAAGCCTGCTCAGTAATTTACGGTGATGCAAAGAAGTGGCCTGATGCTCCAACGGATGATGCGTCTTCGTTTTACAAGGTGAACAGTGCATTTCTGTGATGTTTGATTAATTTAAACTTGTATTGTTAGACTTCTTCCCAGTGGTTTGTCAACAGCAAATAAGCGATCTGCAGAAGCAGGTACCCTTGCGGAGGGGCCACCCAACTGCATCCTCTACATAATGGGTAGCCAAAAGATGGTTTTACAAGCCGGACTTAGTGGCAGATCTGTTTTCTAGTTTGTTTATTTTATCTAAGAATAGCTAATAGCTGAAGAACACTCCATTTGGATTAGTACTGTCAGCTGTGTCACAAGGCCTAGAATTCATTATTCTTTTATATGAATGAGTTGCTCCATTTTTATGTTGAGTCATTTGTTTAATGCTAGTTATTTTATTCAATTAAGATGGCGTCGCTATCATCATTGTATGTTTACTTCACCTCTTTTTTTTTCTCCCTGCTCTTGCAACAGGTCCCCTTTTCTAGTGTTGTGTATATTGAACATTCTGATTTTCGATTGAAAGACTCTAAAGATTACTATGGGCTTGCTCCTGGAAAATCTGTCCTCCTCAGGTATCTATTATTTGAAGTTACTGCAGGCCATTCACATGCTGTGTCCTAGCAATTGATTAAGATTTATATGTAACATCTACTCGTGCCTTTTCTCCCTCAATACAGGTATGCATTTCCTATTAAGTGCACGGAAGTAATTCTTGGTGATGATAAGGAGACTGTTCTTGAAATTCGGGCTGAATATGACCCTCTGAAGAAAACCAAGCCAAAGGTACTCATGTTAACATTAATTGTTAAATTTGAATGGTTACTCTGGATTCTGAAACTTTCTGCATTCATTATGTTCTGTTCTGCAGGGGGTGCTGCACTGGGTAGCAGAATCTGCTCCTGGGGTTGATCCACTAAAGATAGAAGTCAGATTGTTTGACAAACTCTTCATTTCTGAGGTTCAAAATCTTTCCTTGTGATACATTTTCTTTCAGTCTTTGCACATGCTCCTTTTTTGCATTGAATATGTGGTTGACACTTGCTGCATACAGAATCCTGCCGAACTTGATGACTGGCTTGGTGATTTGAATCCGGAGTCTAAAGTAGTCATATCTGAGGCGTTTGCTGTACCTTCACTTAGAGATGCTACGGTTGGAGACAGATTTCAGTTTGAAAGGCTTGGTACATTCCTCTAACCTCCAGCTCTTTTAATGCTTTCATTTAACTTTATACAGCTTCTGCCAGTTTTTCTAATGATTGTGCTCATTAATTTTTTTTTCTTTTGATATTTACTATCCATGCACAAAAATGGCTTCGTATTTCATTTATTTAGTACTTGTATTTCATTTAAATTTTAATAAACATGTATTACAATCTTATTTTTATTTCAATTCTGTTGTGTTTCCAATTAATGCCTTGGCATATATGTTTAACACCTTATACATTAGGAGACAGACTTATAATTTTATTTTGTTATTGATTTTGACAACTGCAATCATGAATTTCAAATTCTTTGATCAAACAATTTATTCTAGCAACCATAACACTGTAGAATCATAATACCGCCACAACTAAATAAAATGACCTAGAACTGGTAGACAAGGGTGTTACCTCCGTAACAACCCACAAGTAGCAACACTCACCAGCTCCAAACCTACTCATGAATTGATAACCACTGGTGTAGCTTTGCTTATGACCTGCAAATGAAATACAAATATTGTTATAATGATGGTTGGCTGAATCTTGGAGGTTTGAAGTTTGGTTTAGGAGTGATTGATGTGGGAGTGCATTTCTCCCCTCCTTTCTTATTGGACATGGAATGGAGCCATTTATTTCCATTTTTAGTCCTCCTCATTCCACTACCACTTTTCTGCTTAAATTAAATGCATGCCCTCGGTGTAGAGACAGAAAAGGAAAAAGAATTTAGCGCACCACCATAAGCCGGGCTCCTGCATTCTCTCATTTTCCATGGAGATTTATCCAGTTTTAAATTAGAAAAAACAAAAAAAAATCTACAAGTCTTCTTAGTGAATAAGGTTGTCTTAACTGCATATTTGTTCTAGAATCACTTGTTTTCTAATTTCCTGTTTGTTTCAATCTGTTCAAGGCTATTTCGCTGTTGATAAGGATTCTTCACCTGAGAAGCTAGTATTCAACCGAACTGTCACCCTGCGAGATACTTATGGCAAGGCAGGAAAGTGAAGTATTGGTCAGCGGGAAATGAAGATGGATGGGAGAGTAGCAAGCAGTTAATCAATGGGTCTATGTACAAATATAGAACACCCATGTATTGATGGAAATCCGCATGGAAAGCAGGTTTTCATTATTTAAACCCAAATGCTCGGATTTATACTATATATATTTGAAGAGAACAAAATGAAAGTTAAGATTATTAGAATTGCTTGTTTCAGTTAATTTTCAATTATGAATTATCTTCACTGAAAGTATCCTATCCTCGGTCCTGAATACCACATGCTTCTTTATCGCAAAATTCGACGTGTGTTTTAGAATTTGATAGTCTTGGTGACTCCAAATATATTGATGAATTAAATCACATTGTATGTTTATACTGGAATATTCACGTTTTAAGTCTGAAATAGTGTTTTAAATCTTGAATTTATTCTCTTATAACAAAATGTTAACATGATACGTGACTATACTGCAGTAGATAAACTAAGAAATGAGGATATATGTTGATAGTCGATTATTAGAGAAGAAATTAAAATTTTACTTTTTCAAGTAGATGTAATCCTTGCTTCAGTGGGAAGTTGTGTAGAATACTGATAATTCACTTCTGTGTGCATCATTTATGAGGGATGATTGTTGGTTGCGTGGAGGCTAATGTAATGTACAGTTTCCTCGTACGTGATTCGACTTAATAGGGGTACTTTGATAAATTTGCACATTTAGTAGGTCCCCATAATATTTCCATGTAAAGGATATTAGGACGAGCCTCCATTATGCATCACATTAGAGGAAATAGAGAGCCATGGTCCAAATATATTGTAATTCTCTTATTCGAAATAGAGAAATTCAGCAGCCGCACCTCAAGCTTTTGCATTGAGAGTGAAGCACCTTATACTGTCTGCCTTCTTGGTTTCATTTTCCGTGTTTGCATTATTAATTGCTCTAGGTAGCAACTTTGAGGGGTTGCTCAATTGGTTAAGCTTGAGTTTGCTCCCCAATAGTTACCAGTTCGAATCTCCTCAAGACCATTGAGGTGAGTAATCGGTCTTAAACTTCAGGATCTCGTGGGATTATTTGAGGTGCGCGCAAGCTGGTTCGGACATTCACGGTTATTAAAAAAAGAAAAAGAAAATTGCTCTAGGTAGCGCGGGTTATTCGCTTATTCATAACAATGGTAAATTGATTGCTATTGTATATACTGTCTTACCGAACATTTGTAATTTGTAAAGCTGATTCTCTACAAGGAGCTATTTATCTTACAATTCTTGTATAGAAGACTAATAAAATGATTCTTATAATTGATTCTTATCATGATGTGACAAATTCACACAAGTAAGAAAAGAGTTTTCGATTAGTTATGCTTTTTTATACGTTTGGTATTTAGTGTTAGATAATATATAACGTAGATGGAAATGGAATCAAGAACAAAGGCAATCTCAAGCGATATATTTAGACACAATAAATCCTTCGACCTTGAAGACTGAAAAACGAATTTTCTGTATTTAATTTAAAAAAAAAAAATCAACCAACCCTTGAAGGAGTAAAAAAAAAGGAACTTTGCCATTATGTGAAAAACTAATAAAAAATGAGTTTATTATTAAAGAAAAAAGACTAAGGAGACACACCGTTGTGAAGAAAATTGTTAGTTTGTCAAGACATTGCTGCATCTGTCACCATGTTTTATAATCGTGAGGACGTTGTTGTACTGAGCATATGCCAACACTTTTTCTTGATCATTGGAGATGATGAGCCGCCTTCATTTCGAGGGGCCATCTGCCAATATATTCCTGGAGGAAAATCGAATATATAAGATTAAAGGGCCATTAGAGGAGCAATGGTGAGAGAACTCATGTCAAACAAGGAAAAGTAACTAAAGATCCTTCATTGTGGACTTGTTTATGCATGATATGATGATTGTGAAAATGAGCGATTTGTTCGAAATTCGAAAAAAGGGTAAGTATGATTTGCTTTCAAAAGTTCCATTTTCACATGTAAACTTAGCCTCTTTGGTCACATGCTAATGTGGGACTTCTTTAATTTTTTTTGGCTGATTTGATAATGCCAAACCTCAAAAATTCCAGTACATGATTTTTGATTGTGTAATACTTTGATTTTTCTTCTTGTGTTTATTTTTTCTTCATTTGTCTTTTGAGAGAGAAGATTCGTAGACATTAGTTAGGAAAAAATAAATTATGACATTTACATGTTGAATTTATCATAAAGCAAGTCAATATGATTTCTACAAACCTATCCCATGTATTGAAATATTGTGGTACTTCTTTAGTTGGTTGGTAGTTCAAATTTCACATCCTCTTTTCTATTGACATTGATCTTCCACTTGGTCACTTGAAACTTCATGTCAATCTATTCCAATAATTTAATATCCTGCAATAGCCCTCTCAACTTATATCTACATTATACGATCCTGAAACCTATTTCTGATCGGGTAGTTGATAGTTAAATTCGATTTTCATCATTATCATATCTCTAGCTGCTTGAATCAAGAAACCCGGTTTGACTTGCCAATCCTTCGTCGAGAAATTTTCAAATTGTGAGCGATTAATATTTCTTCATTCAATCCTTTTCGCCTTTTTACGTGATGATCAATGCGTCATTGATATGTATGGTCCCTATACTTCGTTATAGAATTTAAAGGTGGAAACATCGCATTAAGTTTGATTCTCAAATTTCCAAAACTACGATCCCATGATGGACTTTCATTTGCTAAAAATGGCTACATAGAATGGTATACCATATCCTACCCTCAAAAAGAGTATTCCTCAACATGGAACGATACCAATGCATGTTGGCAGAAGACAACTCCTAAAAATATAAGAATTATGCTTAATATACACTACAGCATGTCTACATAGAAAATCTGACCATTGATTGAAAAAAGTATTAATAAAATCAATGTAAAAAAATCCTTCAACTCACAATATAAAACTTGATGTAAAACGTGATGTACATGTACTATGATTGAAAATATAATCAGCATGTTGTAAGAACTTGCTACTGCCATCCTTTCTTCAAATTGTTTCTAAGGGTCTGTTTGAGCCCATTTTTTTGTAGAATACATTTTGAAATAGTAGATTGATTAATAATGTGTGATTAAAAATGAAAAAAAAGTTTTTGGTTTGTGTGTATATTATTTTATTGAAGAATATGGTTGAAAAGAATAAAAAGAAAAACATATTTTGAAAAATATTAGGGATCAAACAATGTCTAAAGTTAAATGATTGGACTACACTAAGAGTCTGTTTGATTGCAAGAATGGAATTTAGGTAGAAAGAAAACAAATTTCATGGAATTAAATTGCATAGAACTTGTTTTACTAGGAATTGTCAATTAATTGTGTTTGATTGATATAATTTTTCACCTGAAAAATGTTGAAAATTTAGATTTTTTGGTATTCGTTTGACTTTATTTTCCATGAAAATTGTCTATTAAAAGGATAAAATTTGTTTCTTTGAAATTTAAAATTGAATAGTGTAAAGAAAAATAATATACTTTGCGATAAGAAGTGAATTTTGGGAATAGAAAATGCGAAAATTGAGTAGCGTAAAGAAAAATTATGATTTAAATTGAATAGTGTAAATAATGATTTCTTCCTTATCAAGAAAAGAAAAAACTAGCTCAATCGAGAATTTCAATTTCTCAATTTTGTGGAATTAAGGGTCACGTGAGGCCAAGTGATAGAATGAATTGTCAAGAACATTTTTCCTATCAAACAACCCGTTTGATGTACATTTTGAAGGTAAGAATGTATTTTTACTGTTGATGTGATGTAGAATATGTGGTTGAAAAAAAATAAAAGTTATTGATATGATGGAAAATATTATTTTATTGAAAAATGTGTGGTTGAAAATTAGTAAAAGAACGAGAATAAAAAAAATAATATGGATCAAACATGGCCTAAAAAGTGAAATGTGAGATAATTTCCATCTTTCATAGAAAATTTTGGCCGGTAAAACGGGGCCTAACCTATGAATCCTTCAACTTGTCAATTCTATGTAGTTTCTTGATTTGACAACACCTCCCCATGAGCTTTAGGCGTTGGCTTGAGCCCTACTGCGTGTACAGGACTTGCTTGATAGGTTTCTTACAGGCCCCTCACACATGTGGGGTTCGTGCTTATTTTTTAAAAAAAACAATGGTGGGGCCATCATTGTGTCTTGCCTGTAAGGAACCTGTACAAGCAACATTTTTGCTTTAGCTTAGGATGGTGTCAAATTTCTTGCCCGTTTGGTCACGATTCATTTTTTGGGAGAAAAATCGATTCTTGTTATAGATAGGTGGGGCCATTTGCAATTAATTAAGTTTTTCAAAGACAATTTGAGAAGTAGCCGTCCCATTAA
Organism: Fraxinus pennsylvanica; assembly: GCA_912172775.2. NCBI lineage: Eukaryota > Viridiplantae > Streptophyta > Magnoliopsida > Lamiales > Oleaceae > Fraxinus > Fraxinus pennsylvanica. Next base: position 21,885,018 of record OU503051.1, read on the forward strand.
TTCATGGAATCTTTTTCTCCGAAGACTATTTTGTCTTTTGTTGAATTATGAAGTTAAATTTTTTTTTTTTTTCAATGAGACTCAAATTGGACACAATTGTGTAACGGTTCGTGTTATAGGGTAAAAAAGTGTCTTTAAAGAAGGCAAGTACATTTATCAACATCATGCAATATGTAGATTCTTTTAACACAAATATTTTATTGTAAATGTTTGTTGCAAAGTATCCGATTTTGATAATTAGCTGATTTTTAAGGAAATCAAACATGGACTTATTAAAAGGTCTAAAGTATAGGAAAAAGTTTTTTACTGATTAGTGCGTAATCGTATGCCTAGCACATGTTCTTTTACGGAAAGAACAAGTATTTGTATAAATATTCAACTTCTAAAGACACTCAAGGTACGATTTAAACAGTTCTCATATATTCTTTTTTTTTTTTTGGGTGACGTAGAAACCAACAGTCACTACTCGCCAGTGGAGCCCCGACCACCCCGAAGGGGCGGAGACTCGACCACTATGAGTGCACACTAGGTAAACCTCGCTCCATGTGCAGTAGCTCGCAAACCACACGTGGAAGGTAAATCATACTAGGCAAGCCCGGTGCAACGAGCTCAACCGAGGAAGTGTTGACAGGTAATTCGAACTCGTGACCATTGGTCTCCGCGTTCACCTGCTCCACCAACTCGACCACCCTCGAAGGGGTTTTCTCATATATTATTAATTCTTATATCGTTCATCTGCTCTCCGACTTGGACAAATAACCATTATAACCCTATAAAGAGCAAAGACATTTATTCAACACAGGATCTCATTCATTATCAGAACTCAATATAAAACTATAGCATTATCATATACTCCCAAAAGTTCCAAATTGTAATTAGACGAAAATATTGGACTCATAAACATATGATTAGTAAATTTTTGCCCCAAATTAAAAAAACAAGGGCCAATGTTGACAAGTCTAGACACCAAGCTCCTGATCTGGTTTTCTAAATTCCCATAATTCATCTGTATTCCAAGAAGTACATGTTAAGTCCTCACTAAACCAATCAATCTCTGCCACCTGGAATTCTGACATAGAAGTATCATCTACCACCAATGCTGACATGTCATAACTTGTAAGGTCCACATGGTAACAATCATTTTGAACTGAGTGTTCATGGACTATATTGTCACAAACTTGTGCAGGAATGCCAAAATTTTCTGAAATTTCAGGCAGCATTAAATTTCCCACAGAATTTAAGGAATCCCAGTTTAGACTATACCTTGTGCTTGATTTTTCCCTATACTGATCAGAAGTAGTCACCTGGTTGCTCGATTTTGGACATGGTGACGTCAAGGGCCCCGGCTTTGTTGCTAGTGAAGGGGGCGTGGGCATCTGAGTCTCGGTGGAAGAAGGGGAGGATATTATTGATGAATTTTGTTCCATTTTTTCCAGCAATCTTGGCATCCAAAATCGTTGAATTGTTTCAAGAAACTTGTTGCTATTCGAATCGACCTTAAGTTGTCGTGCCTGTTTTTGTACCCTTGTTCTCCAATAGTTCTTGATTTCATTATCCGTTCTTCCTGGTAAACACTCGGCAATTTTTGACCACCTGTTATTAGAAATTGACACAAATTAACAATCCTTCTAAAAAAAAGGGTACTAAAGATATTTTGACGTTTGTTTGGACAGCGAGGGACAGTATTAAGAAAGAAAAACGACACTAAAAGTGCAAAATGCACCTGTTCCCCCACTTGGAATGAAGTTCAAGAATCAAAAGTTGTTCTTGTGGGGTGAGATTTCCACGCTTAATGTCAGGCTTCAAGTAATTCAACCATCTTAATCTGCAACTTTTCCCTGTTCTCTTAAGCCCTTCAAACCAAAAAAAAATACACAATTAAGAGCACTACAAAATAAGTAATTATGAAGAACTTTGAAGTGCGTACGATAGAATTTTTTTACCAGCACATTTAGCCAAGGAATTCCAACGGCCTTCACCATTACGACTTATGTAATGAATAAGCAGATTATCTTCCTCAAGAGTCCATGGCCCTCTCCTTAGTTGAATGGATGACTCTTCATATGAATTGTTTATGCTTTTAGTTAGTATCCTGTTTTCAGTCATGATGATGGAATGGAAAATGAGATTATAAGAAGGGAGAATTTTCTGTTTGGTGTTTAAGGTCAAGTATGAGATAAGTTCAAAGCCAATAAGTGATTTATAGTAGTCTGAAAAGAATTGAGGAAAGCAAAGGCCCCACACAGAGAGTTTCTCCACATGATAACTTTCTCTTGACAACAACTCCCACAGACTTTTCATAGTCAGAGTGTGCAATGAACTGGTGAGTTGACAGAGCAATGCTCTTTGTGTGAGCATCTAAGTCTGCGGAATGTCACACTTCATGCGAATTGATTCATTATTCACTTACCCCCCTCCCCCCCCCCCCCCCAACCCCACCTTGGAAAAAAAAGAAAGAAAAAATCCCACTTTGGGGATGGTAGAAATAATAGAGATATTTTTACTACATAAAGCTTAATCATTATGCATACTTGACCTCTCGGTTTGAATTTTTAAAACATGGGTTTCATCTTAACATGTCACTTTTTTTAACAGAAGTAGCTCAATTCCTTTTATATTGATCCGTATTTTAATATTTACTCAATGTGAGATTTATCCTTTAATATGTTAGCTTGTTTGAGCAGACTAATCTTGAAATTCACGTGTTCATTTCATCTTAAAATGTCAACCTTTTTAAGAGAAACAATTCAAACTCTTACATATTGATCCATATTTTGATATTTTACTGATGTGGGATTTTATCTTTGACTAGGGACATTTAATCTTATGAACATATTTGATACTCTATACATTTATTAGGTCACACTAATCATTAATGGAGCTGGTTTTGATGGTGCAAGAGACGTGGAAATATTTGGTATTCATTTTTTTTATATCATTTGAAATTCTCGGTTTTGCTTTCAAAAACTAGGGGCAATAAATTGAAAACAAATTGAGATCAATGTAATAGTATTGAGATTCATTCAATTCGTTCAGAAGATGATCCTACTTATATTTTATTTATTTATATTAATACATCAAAAATTGTAGCTTAAAACATCAAATAAATTGATTTAGAGGGTGTTTGGTGGAGATTAAAATTAGATTTTCAGTGGACTGTGATATAAAATTTTGAAATGTGTGGTTGAAAAGTTGTGGTATTCATGAAAGATGTGATTAATATTGATTGTTTGACTTTGACTTAGATTAAAATTAGATTTTAATCCGACCCAAACAGACCCTTAATACATGCTTCGAGAACTCATTCATAGACCATAAAAATCAAATCAAGATTCAAAATTTTTATTGCTCCAATTGTACATACATATCCCATGCATCCCTACAAGTGAAGTCTTAACCATCCTTGCATGTTGCAATTATTATATTCACAACGATGGCTTAAGGAAAGAACAAAAGAATTGCCTAGAGAAAAAGGAACTCTTGAAAATGAACTTAAACGTGTCCTTTTCCTTGTTTCTTTGTTTTCATGGAATTTTTTTTTGCAAGAAACGTGCTTGACTAGACTAGCTAGTATGACTGTATATAATTCCACGTTTTTAATATAAACGTGCGATCATTTGGTCCGTCAGTGGGTAAGGCGGCGAACCATATGGCGGGTCTAAAATTTATAGAGTCTAATTTTTTTATTTGAAGATAATTATCTAATTGTTTGATTCTTTGTATGCTCTCCAGCTGATTTAGGTTTAATAGGCATGCATAAATATATTTTACATCATCATTCGACTTTCGATAAGACATGGTATGCTTCGATCTAGTGCATATGAGAATAAGAACGAACTGATCATTAACAAGTACTCTACTCATATAATGAAGGAATTGAATCGGACTAAAATGATCGGTTTGGTTCAACCTTTTTTAAATCCATTTTACACTAATTGTCAGAAAACTTCTAACATCCTGCGAAAAATCCTTACCTTTTGAAAATAGCAGAATAGGTCCTTGATTGAAACCTTCAGTACGAAATACCCATTTGTCGTTCATTTTTCTCAATAAAAAGTCGTGAAAACACAAACATATCCTCCTATTAAAATAAAAGAAAAAAAAAATAATAAAGAACTAATTGCAATCATAGTCCCAAATTTTTCAAAAAATTACAAGTGAGACCCAAATAAATAAATAAAATTCAATTTAAAAAAAAACGTAAAACAAAAATCACTTCATGTTCCTCCTTTCTCAACCACCACCACCACCACCATCGCTGTTGCCGTGACCTCAGGATTTAAGATTTTCTCAATAATAAGTTGTGTAGTATTAAGCACTGGCGGATGGGGGAGGGGGAGGGGGTCTAGCCCTTAGCCCATTGGATTTTTTTTAGTAGAACTTTTTTTTTTTTTTTCCATATTGGTCAGGTCCGTGATCCGATCCTGGATCCGTTCTTGGTATTAACCTCGACAAATCATAGCCTACAGAGAGAGGTGAGGCTAGGGAAAATAGATTTTGAGGAGTAAAAGGATGTGATTCATAGGGTGCTTTTGAATCGCTGTTTTCTTGGAGTTTTGGGGTTTGGTTCTTTGATTTCAGGGCTATGATTTTTCACCGTTTTGAGTCATTTCTAGGGCAAAAGAACATATTCTTTTAGGTGGCTAATTTTTCACTATATATAGATGATTTTGTGATTTAAATAGGAGGGTATATTCGTCATTTCACAATTTTTTATTGAGAAAATGGACAACATAGGTATTCCCCACTAAATGTTTCAATCATTAACATTTTCTGTTATTTTCAAAAGATATGGGATTTTTCGTAGCATGTCTAATAAATAGGTAGGGAAATTTTCTGCCAATTAGCCTTCTTTTTATCTTTAGAAACACTTGTGTGGTTCAAATTTTGGTGTTCATTTTTTAATTTATCTCGTTTATTATTCTGGTCAATGGAATTGTTAATTAGTTTGAATACATTTAATTTATGCAAACAAGAAATAATTTTGGACCTAAGATGATGAATTCAGTTCCGTAGCTTGAATAGGGGCGGACACAGATATTTTGAATAAGGGGTCACAATCAAACCATATACAAATCGAATACGTTGTTTTTGATTTTTGAATGTTTCATACTTAATTCAAGACAATGCAAATTTACATTTAAAAAATATTTTTTCATTAACATTTTGCTAATCATTTTCATCCATTTGATTTCGAAAAGTCATTTTATTAATGTTTTGTTTATCACAAGAAAATGCATATTTATGTTTAAAAATTTTATAATGTATTTCATACCAACATCAATTCAAATAATCGAAAGAAAAAAGCATATAACAAGTATTTAATACTAATAATTAATCAAATAAACATAATTCGTTAAATATAAGTCAAATTGGATATAATAAGTTCAGACACATTCTATATACAAAGTTTGATAGGAGAAAATGCAAATTTAAGTTCTAATTACTTGAAAATTTGATTGGAAAGTGAAGATTTGTAGTAAATATGATAATTTGTAAAAAAAAAATACAAATTTTAAAAAATTTGAAGAGTTAATATTTTGTTAAAAGGTCCTGGGATCTTGTAAGAGAGCAAAAAAGGAAAAAAAAATTCAAATTTATTGTGATTTGGTGATTAAAATCAATTTTTTAGTAAATTTTGATAAAAGTTAAAACAGTTATGAATTCCATAAAATACGTTATTAAAATTAATTGTTAACTTTGATTTAGATTAAAATTTATATTTCAATCGATATCAAAAATGACTTTATAAAAAAAAAAAAAAAAA
>OU503051.1:21890944-21901169 GCA_912172775.2 Fraxinus pennsylvanica
AAAAAAAAAAAAAAAAGGTGGAAAATGTTTACCCACCTGTTAGGTGAAAAAACATTTTTCACCATTTGTGCATTAAAGAGTTGTATCTAGAAAAATGGAGTAAAACATTTTCCGTAGAAAATTTCGCATATCAAACAGTTAAAAAAGTGAAAGTAGGAAAATATTTTCCTACTTCCCTGTAAAACTCCGCCAATCAAACGGAGCCTTATATTTCGACTAGAACTACGTTTCTCCCCCCTACCCACTATGCATCATTCTCACTATCAGCTTTCTTTTGATCCACAATTAGGTGTTTTATATATCTTAAACTTTTTATAGATAAGATAAAGCTGAATTGGAGTAGCATCATCTAGTTAAGCTGTCAAATTGTTTCTTAATTATATCCATATTGGACCAAATAAAATATTGTTAAAAAGTTACCAATATAAAATATTAATTAATTTATATTCTTCAAGTATATAATTCAACTTTTCTATTACATCATTTGATTAAAAGAAATTTTATTTTCTATTACATTAGAGATATCAGCCACCACCGTCGACCACCTTTTCCCCATCTCATCAATTTCATTACCTCATAATAAAAAATTTCAAAGAATTGGAAAAAGTTAGAGATAAATAAATTTTCTTCAAAACCAACAGTAGTAATGATGACAGAGGTTCCTCACCCATCGATGGATGGGTTGGATGAGTTAGGGATCAGGCGCTGGGGGTTTGGGTAGATCAGAGAAGAATATTTTTGGTAAACTAATAGATTTTTGGATGAAAACTGTTAGAGGTCCTTCCAGTGCATATTTATTAAAGGTATGGTGCCTTACTGAACATTGTTGAAATGTTTGGGGCCTCCGATAGTGAAAATTTTCCTTTTTTTAATTAAGAAAATTTAAAAGATCATTTTGCTATTTCAAAAATTTATTAAATTATGGTTATATGGTGACTTTGGTTAACTAACGAATTTTTGGATGGAAACCGTCTAAAAATCCTTTCGCGTTATAATTTTTAAATGATTGGGACATTCGCTGTAATTATTCCTTAGTATAAGTGTCATGTTCTACTAATAAAATACAAGTTTAGGAGGGAACCTGGCACCTCCTAGTAAAGTCCAATAAAATTCTCTTCTTTTTGGAAACAAGAACGATATAAAAAGCTAGAGAACACTTAATTCATCCTAGTCATACTTCTTGTTATCATACGTCGAGTGTACTGTCTTTCTGCTTCTGATCACTTTTAGACTTGCTATACTTGGACGGGACTTTATAAAATTATAATTTTACCCCAAGTTTGGAAGTTCAAAGTTTCGCCAAAGTCTCCATAAATGTACACCATAAGCGTCTCCGACATACTCGTGTTCGGATACAAAAAGTGATTATTGTGTTCTAACCTCTTTATTAGCACCATTTTCATTTGCATTCCCGTATTATTTAAATCATTTTCAATTAATTGTTGGATCGAATTTTTTTGCATTGACTTTCTAAGACCATGTCCATGATCAGCATGTTCTATCAATGCCATGACTCTACCATCTACACACTGCTCACCAGCTTGGTTGATCAAACTAGTATATGATTTACTTTGAGTTACTTTCTTGTTCAAAATTGAATTGTACTAGTCTTAGTTTTATTTTAAGTTCTTATGAAATAGATATTCATTTTTAGACTTAATTAATTTGAATCTAGTTTTAATATTTAAATTCATTATTGAAAAATCAATTTATGACGACAACCACATCCATCTCATATCGGCTATCGCAAAGATTCCTAGTATCTTACAAGGCTATCATCGACGAAAATTTCCCTCCTATCAACGGAATTTTGAACGTTAGTGATGAATTTTGTATCCTAACTCCCCATATCTTTGCAGTTTCTTGAAGTTGTTAAATGGTCACAAGTTTATCCATCTAGTGCTTACTTTTAAAGTGGCCATATAACTTAAAACATGGCAACTTGATGTGGGGGCCTGCCGGAGGTTGAAATTTGCAAGTCCTTCGGGTTTTCATGATACTTTAGCTACAAAATAAAGGAAGAAAAAAGGAGAGAGAAGGATAGAATGAGAATCCCATTATTAAAGTGGGGTAGTTTTTGAGTTTGTACTAGCATTGGAAGATGATTTGTTCTAAGTGGAGAGTTTTCCTCTGAGTAATAGCCTAATAGGGTCTACTAGTAGATTATGGTGCTTTGTCATTTTTATGTCTATTTTTGTATGCTAATAAAGTATTACCTTTTCTCATGTGACCTTAGCTTAGATTTAGGGAAATGGTTCATATTCTTGCAATAATTGAGTGGATGGATGCGTAAATGGACAAAATAATGTCCAAATTTGTGTTATAAGGTGGAAATATCACTGGGATATGAAGGTTGAAACAAGTGGCTCTTTCTTCACCAGGGTCCCCCACCGACCCTGCCCTGGGCCATTGTGGAGGAGGTAAATCGCAGGATGTGCCTCCTAAGAGCCAGGGTGGAGAGCTTATGTATAGGCCTTGGGCTATTAACCATATGGTAACTCCCGCTTGCAACAAAGCCAATTCCACCTTGCGGGGAATCGAACTCTGCACACTACTGCGCTGAGCCCTAACCGCCCTCCCCTTTGCCACTGGGAGATATGCCCTGGGGGCACAAGTGGCTCTTTCTTGGAGAAAGATAGAGCTGTCGATGAACTTGAGGATATAATAATGGAAGTCACTCAAGTTCATGTTTTTTTTCCCCATATAATTTATATTTACCGTAATCTTGTTGTTTCGAGGAAATATACGTATTGATCTAAAACATATACCACTTTCTCACAGTATTCTTGTTTTGTCTCAAATAGAAATATGTGTCCGAGTAATGCTATCATCAATGTTACAACATCAGTGTATATGTTAGTGACATTAAATGAGAGGTACAATTAAATTAGTCATATAATTTTATATTTAATTGAACACCAGTCTATAGTTGTTAAGTGACATAATGTCATATAGGGATGTTGTAGTGCTATTAGTGCTATATATCATTATTCTATGTGTCCATCTAAAATATATACTACTACTTTTTTAATGTCTCATCGTAACTAGTTAAAGTAATGAGTTGATATTAGTGCCATATAAGGCACTTATATTTATTTAAAAAAAAAAAAAACTAACGAGTCACATACTAGCACATCAATTTTATAGAGCTCTAGTTAAATTATTTCATGTGAAGTGTTCAAACGCTTTTTTGAGACTGTTTGATTCGATTGTGTGTATAATTTTTAAGTTATCACCTTTGATGTTATGTTGACAATATATTAAATAAACTTATAACATAAAATTCAAAACGCATTTTTTCCGTTTTGAGTGTTTTCAATGAAAATTCTGAAAATTTGAAAACATTCATAACATGAAAATCGAGCGTTGAAATGAAATTTTATTTAAATAAACTTTAAAAAAAGAAAAAAAAAATCAAATTTCAACAAAATAAATTCTAAAATTAAAATTATAAAAATAATAATATTATTATTATAAAAAAATAAAAATGGTAAAAAATTCAATATTCAAAATTTAAAATAAAAATAGTTCAAATTTTTAATGATTATTTATATAAAAATTCTAAAAAAGTATTTAATTGAACACGGACAAAACTATTCTTAATCCAAATAACTAATTTTCATTTTTATTCCCTATATTTTGAATACAATTTAATACTTTTGTAGCGAAAAATATTGTAAGATTCACTAACTTTAAAATGTATATATTACATAATAATAATAATATATTAATATAAATTTATTTTATTTTTACTAAATAACAAATTTCGTTAAAAACTCAAAACTGAAAACTGACACAAACCAAACAGACCCTGATTGGATTTTATTTTAATAGAGATGAATTCAATAAAAGAAATTAGGTTAGCTCATGAATCACTACATTTTTTTCTATCTTACATACGCGAGGACGATAGACTTCGTATTGTAAGGCCCAACGTGGCAAGGTTTTTTAATGAAGAGGTGCAAAGTTGGATATGTTCAGAAGGGAGCTTGATCTTGTGTGGTTTGATAGTCCACTTTGGACTGTGGTAGGGTGTATGGAGTGACGACCGGTTTAAAGGGTAAAGATATCGGGTAAGCCGGTGAGGGCTGGAGAGACTTAGAAGTGAGATTTGGTTCAAAAAAAAAAAAATGCACTACTTGGAAAGGAATTCCAATTTCATGTTGCTGGAAAATAAAAATACACCAAACCCATATGAATTCATTTTCCATGAAAACAAAGAAAATGCAGTTTAAAGTGATTTTACATTGGAATTCGATTTCCATTTTCACGTTGCAATCAAACGGTCAAAATAGAATTCGTTTTCCTCGAATGTGACATTTTTCATGGAATTCGTTGCAATCAAACATGACCTAACTTCAATAATAGGTGGATTTGTCCCTAGTGAGATTTCGTCGCATAGGTTCCTTGAGGTTAGGTTTGAAAGCCAAACCATTCCATTAAGATTAAATAATAGATGGACCGACTTATGTTGTAATATTTCGTTTTATTAGGTTTTAATTATGACCTAACTGAATTTAATTTTATATGGTTTTCAGTGGGGATAATGGGGGAGACGGTCTAAATTCGGGGACAATGATCGGCCTGGACATCCAAACCATGCACCTGGCTCTCTAGTCCGGCTTAGAGTCGTGCCCATTAACATTTAAAACATGTTTAAAAGAAAAAAAAATGAAATNTATATCATATAGATCAATTCTAGATTTCAAATAGGGAGTCCACTGTTTACTTTCAATAGGGCTGACTAATTTTTACGTCCATAATAACTCTACCATGTTCGTTAATAATTGTTATGCACTGGAATGCTCTGATATTAGTTTAGAGGAAATAAGAGAACGAGTGCAATATGAAGTAATTGATAATGAGAACGCAAGAATAAAATAATTTGCAGAGAATGGGATTTTATTATAATATGGAGAAATAATATAAAAATTTTGTATTTATAATTTGTCTAAAAATAATCTAACTTCTTCTAAAATACGATGAAGAACTAAATATATATAGGGAACAAATAGAGGACGTCCATAGTAGAATTGCAGTTGAAGTATAATGCTAAAAACGAAGTCCAAACCCGAAAAGGACCCGAAAATGCGATGGAGCCGAGAAGTTTACTATTGGGTCATTTACTCCAAAAATCTTGATTTTCTTCATTCCAATATCTTTTTCAAATTCAACACAAATTTCTATTCTCAATGCGTTTTCAAATAGAACGTCAATTAAAATTTGTAAACTTAAATATGATTCAATAACTGCATTCCAAATAGAATTCTTTTGAATATACACTTTAATTAGAACTCTAAATTATTTTTAACAAAGAACGCGGGTCACACCCAAATTCTAAGAATCTCCATATTGACACGAATTCCACTAAAATGAACAAAAATTATGAAGAATTCTCCACCAAGAAACAAATTCTACTGTAAGGTATGAACTTGAACTCTTCAATAAAAAATACAAACGAACTTCTCCATCAACAATTCCAACGAGAAATATTCTCCACCTCTTCAACACCAACGAGGGCAAAAGTGATCTAATGACCAATCAAACAAGGCTGAAAGAAGCTTTGTAACGGAATTATAACTAAATGCATCAAAAGAAGGATCTTGACTAGATTCAACACCCACCGCATTCAAACCATAAAAAAAAAAAAAATAGAATTGTACCCATATGGAATCTTGTGGAAAAATATGGATCTCTTTCTAGCAATTGAATACGGTGACACCGTCAATGATGGTGGCAAGACGGATGTATCTATATCTTCAAAATTCAGCCGAGATGTATTCTTAAAAGAAGACCATAAATTAGACTCCAATAGTATAAAAGCCAACTCTAAATCCACCTTAGTTCATAAAAATGCTGATTACTCAAAGATTTTCTATCATCTTGCAAGATACATAAATGAGATTTTCTATGTCCCATTAGCACAACAAATGCTCATTTCATATCCTTCAAAACTTTATCTTCAACGGTGTACTTACACCCTTTTGAATCAAAAGTACTTAAAGAAATAAGATTTTTCTTCACATCTGGAACGTGTCTCACTACATTAAGTGTTCTAACTGTTTAATCAAACATCGTTATTCTGACTTGACATACCAACTATCTGACAAGGTGTGTTATTATCGGTAGAAGCTCTCTATCACCGTTAGGATTTTCTGAAATACTTGCTTCTCCTGAAATTTCTGATTGTTTATTTACATTTGACTTTTATGGTACAACTTATAACAATCATCTACCAAGTGCCTTTTTTCTTGCATTAATTACAAAATTTGGAATTAGATTTTGACTTGCCCCTCGAATGACCACCATGAATAATGAGACTATCTCCATGATTCATAGATACTGCAAGATGCTTCATCATATTTGACCTCTAAGGTCTCCAAATTATCGACGATTTCTTTAAAAGAAGTTAGGTGATCTTCAAGAGATGTACCTTATGAGAATATAGACGTTGCTTCAGATACAATTTGCTAATAAGATATTTTGTCATGCATAAATACTCCAATTTTAACTTAATGCAGCAGCTAACTTTTCCTTCAAAACGCCTTGAAGAATTTATGGAAAGATGAAGATATATTTGAGAAATGGCCTTTTGTTCCCTCCGTTGTTTTTCTTCCATAGTCCAAGTTGTGGACCTCTTGTTAAATCCTAACTATATGAGTGAGTATTGCTCGCATCTTTACATGCCACAAAGAGAATCATGCATTGCGATAGCGGAATATCATGTTGAATTGTTGCCATCACGAAAAACCTCAATTTTCTCAAGATTTTCAACAGTAAAGGCTTTGATACCACTTATTATGGACTGGAATCTTCTGATACCAGTTTGTTGTGAGGAAATAAGAAATTAAATGTAATATGAAGTAATTGATCACAAGAACATAAGAAAAAAATAACTTGGAGATAATGAAATTTTATTACATTATGGAGAAAGAATACAAAGATTTTGTATTTATGATTTGTCTAAAAATAATCTAACTTCTTCTATACATACGTAAAAATAATAAATAGGGGATGTCCAAACCTTTATATCATAATTGTAATTGAAGTATAATGTCAAAAAGAAAATCTAAAACCGAAAAAGACAAAAAATTGCGCAGAGGTGAAACAGAAGGGTGGCTTCCTCTAGCCCATGTCTTCTTCAAGTCTAACACTCCCAATGAGCTTCCAAATAAAATTTCAATTAGAATTTGTCAAGTAAACTTGATTAGAATTCAACAATTGCATTACAAATAGAATTTTTCTTAATGTGCACTTTAATTAGAACTCTTAATTATCTTCAACAAAAAATTCAGGTCACACACAAATTCTAATAATAATTAACATATAAAGGGTCGACGAGAATTTTCAATCCTCACAGGGAATCACACTAACAGGACATGAATTCCACGATTAATCAAGAAACGGGGATGGGACATGGCTAAAATTGTTGCCCTCCAGGTTACTAAAAAATATTTTTTTATAATTATATTCACAGATAAAATACGAAAAATAAAATAGAAAATATAATTTTAGATAAACATTTGACCTATAAAAGGGTTTATCAATATTTATTTAGCGCTTGTTTAAGCCTCATTTTTTATAAATTGGATATAAATGATGGAGAATGCGTTGTTTAAAAAAAAAAAAGAAAAATTTGGATTTATGTGTAATATTATTTCTATTTGGGATCCTTCTCATGTCTTTATTGTTAAAATATTGAGGCTTACAAAGGATTTCATTTTGTCTTTATTTGGCATTTTCACCGGGTCATTTTTACCTATTTTCTCAATTGAAATTTATGAAATGACGAATATACCCCTCTATTTAAATAAAAGGGCAAAAAATTAATTGCAATTGTAGTCCCAATTTTTTTTAAAAATGCGCAAATAAGTCACAAATAAATTATTAAAAGTATAATTAGTACATAATATCCCTATCTTTCACCATTATTGCGAAAAATATCCATGCCTTTTATTTTTTTATATTTTCACACTTAATTACACATTTGAATGCACAAACCATCATTTATATCCAATTTCCTAATAAAAAGTTGTGAAATAATGAATATACCATCATATTTAAATAAAAATATATATATTTTCTATAATTCTCTAATAATTTATTTGGGACTCATTTGCATTTTTTAATTTTTTAAATAAATTTATTGGGGACTCGTTTGCACTTTTTTTAAAAAAAATTTAATAATTTATTAGGGACTTGTTTGCACTTTTTTTAAAAAAATTGGGACTATGATGTAATTAATTCTTTAGCTTTTTATTTAAATAGGACGATATATTCGTCATTTCACACTTTTTATTGAGAAATTGGATGAAAATGAATGGAAATGATGGTCTGCGTAGTCAAATGTGTAATTAAGGGTGAAAATGCCAAAAAAAAGAAAGAAAGAAAGGTATGGACGTTTTTTGTAATAATGGTGAAAGATAGGGACGTTATGTACTAATTACCATTTTAATAATTTATTTATGACTTATTTGCGCTTTTCAAAAAAAATTGGGATTGTGGTTGTAATTACATTTTTGTTTTGTTTTATTTAAAGAGATGTGTATATTCGTCATTTCATAATTTTTAATTGAGAAAAAGGTGAAAATGACATTTTGTGCAATGAAATGTGAAAATAAAGATGAAAATGCCAAAAAATAAAGGGTATAGAAGTTTTCCACAATAATAATAAAAGATAAAGACGTTATATGTTAATTATTGACATATTAAAAGTACAACTCAAATTGAATAGCCCAAAGAGTGAAGCCCAATTGGAGAGTCCAGGATAAAGGTCCAAATGCGGTTATTGGTAAATGTAGAGGAAGCCCACGAACACAATAACATCATCGACCAAGCCTGCAAGACGTCCAGAGATTGGACGAATGAAGTGCCTCACTGTCGCTCAGAGCGACAACTTCGTTTTCGCTCGAACCTTCGAGTCGCCCAGAATCTTAATACATGAAATATTATGGTCATCCAAAATAGCTGTTACTAAAACGGTTATCTAGCTGATTATCACATTCCACGATTTAAGGAGCCCATTTGAAGGCAGTTGAACGACAAGAGTAATGGCAGCAGTTAGAGATGACAGTTCCACGACAAGTTAGCCACCATGAAGAAGTGGGTAGTTATAAAGCAATCAAGTAGTTTCCAAGCGGTTTATCACAAAAAAATCATCATATACTCGTATGCTTGCGCCCCTTAGAGGCATTCTGTTTATTTCCAATTGTAACTCTCATCAATAAAGCACCCCTTTTTGGGACTTTGTCTCAAGAGGTTTGTCCCTTACACAATCGTCTGAATTTCTTTTTTAATTGTTAGCTACTATCAGCGCGAAACAATTTGGTATGCCCAGTGGGACATTGGTGTCTAGTGTTGAAAATACAAAAAGTAAAGCATTATGTCTCACAAACATTCTGATAAAGAATCAGCAAGTCAAGGAGGAGTCCAGTCCGTAATCAAGCGATATGAGGAGCAGCAAAACTCTCCACAAATAGAGGGACAAAGTCAAAGCAGTCACAGTCGTTACGAACCAATGACAGAGTTGAGTTCTCGAACCATGCGTGCATTGTTCGACAAACTCACACAGGATGTCGTTGAACAGGTAAATTTACGAAATGTTCATAATATGGAAAGATTTACCCAAAGTGAGAATGCACATTATGATAATATGGCCAAACAACTGAATACATTAAATGAGATAATGAACTAGTAGGCCAAATATGTCAGCCAATTATAGGACATAATTCACCACATAATTCTTCTGGCTTGAACTTAAATCAAGGACTAGAACCACCCTTTGGTCCATCTACTTCAAACCGGGGGTAGTAGGATGCCAGACTCGAATGGTGGTAATGGGATTAACAACCTCGGAGGCAATTCAATTGTAAGAGATAATATCCTGAATGATAAACAGAACGCCCCGCATATTAATGATGGTTTAAACACTCAATTTAATGGTAATAACGGCCCAAACAATGGCAATTTTGTTGCCAACCAAGGACCAAATGTTAGGCCTCAAGCGAATCAACCATTAAACCAACCGGTAGGAATTCCATATGATCCCAATGTTATGTTGAGGAATCAAATCATGGAGATAGTGTAGGATCAAATGGCTTTTGGGGTACGTCCTGTCATCAGGCCTACTTATACGAAGTCATATCCTGATTGGGTAGATCAAGCATATCCATGGCATAGAGGGTACAAAGAGCCATAATTTTCATTATTCACTGGTTTAGGGGAA